>CAUJNA010000500.1:0-170000 GCA_963377175.1 Effrenium voratum | reverse complement strand
AGGGCGAAGGAATTGGGAAATCTAGCAAACCTTGTGAAAGGACTTGGGTCAAAAGGGCGCTTTTTGACAGGAAGGTTGACCTTCCACCCCAACAAGCACAGCAAAAGTGCCGCATCAAACACTCAGCGAGAGCTCATGATGTCTGCGTTTGGCGGCCAGCTCAAGCGTTCCTACCCCCCGCGCTCGCACCAAAGGTTGGGCTTTCTTTTCGAGTAGATGCAATCTAGCAGCGTATTTGCGGATACTAATTGCCATGTTGCCTCATTTGCGCGCGGGCGTTCCGCTTGTGGCTCAAGCGGCTCCTTAAGGGACCGCGGCAATATTCCAAAAAAACTTCACCTCAATAAAGGCCCTAAGCAGCGACATGGCGCCGAAGCTAGTCAAGAAAAAGCCAGCAGGGGTTGCAGAAACCGTGCGGCAAGAGGTCCGGAAACGTGGGAAGCCAGCTCAGCGGCTCACCCAGCGTGTGCAAGCGGCCCTGCCTGGCGTGGCCGTAGACAGCTCCTTTGTGTCTAGACTGAGGAAGCGCGTCGCTTCCCAGCAGCAAGAAAGACGGTCGCGGAATTTCAAGCTGAAGGTCCGCGAGGTTCTGCACATGGAGGAGGCATTTTGGAAATGCATGGTGATGCGTCAAGTAGCCACTGTCGAAAGGCGCCTAGGCAAACCCTTGGCCAGTCAGGTTTCCAAGCATTCCTGGCTTGGGCTTTCCTGCGCTGACTGGATTCAAAAATATGACTGGGAAGAGCCACTGGCATTCAATTCAGAGTGGCATCAAGAAAGAGTGCGGCTCATCGTCCAAGTTAGTACGTCTGCCTTGGACGCCTTCTGCTTGACGCTGGTAGTGTTCTTCTTCGGCTCCAGGGCTTTTGTGAACTCCGTCCAGCAGCACTTCCGCGCCTTCAAGTCGGCGCAGGTGGACGGCGGCGCGAACATGAACTTGGGCTGGCTCTATGAAAGCGCTGTGCTAGGATGCCAGGGAAACCCGTTCCACAGGCGGTACAACCCCAACAGGCTGCGCGCAAACCAGTGGAGCAAAGTCGCAAGCACAGGGGTCGCCGGCTTCTTCCAGTCAGCGCCTTGTCCTGAGGACCCTGGCTCGGAAGAGGAGGAGGAGGATGCGCCCGGGAGCACGGCCGTCGCTGTAAGTTCGGACGCCACTCGCTTGCTGCAAGCCCACTTATGTTTGCAAGGCCTCCCGACAGTGGCACTTGCCGCCAAGATTTTTCGGGAACTGCAGCGCGCGAAGTCAGAGGCACAAGCGTGGGCAGCCCTTCAAAAGCTTCCTGGTATGAAAGGCACAGGGTACAATTGCAAGAATCTCGCGCTGCTCCTGCGAGACACAGTGTCATGCTGCGCTTCCTTAGGCAGTGATATCAGCCCAGGTGGACCCGGGCCCAGGCAGTGCTACAACTTGCAGCACGGCCGCTTGCGAAAGCACGCCATGTCCCATGACACTCTCCAGGGCTGCTTGAGCAGAGACCGAACACTCGCAGGACACTACTGGAGTGGCTTGTTCTTCGGCCCCGCTTGGCACTGCATGACCAAGGAGGAGAAGGCCCTGCCTGCAGCCGTGTACATCTCGGGCTTCCGCTGCGCGTTGGACAAAAACCTGTGGAAAGTCAGGTTTCAATTGCCGCCTCCCAGGGAGCAGGCGTCGTGGCGAGACTGGGAGCGACTACGGCGACAGGCTGAAGACAAAGGAGTCAGACGTTGCGCAGGAGTTAGAAAAATATGCGCTGGGCTGCCTCAAAGCGAGTAGGGGTTGCGGCCAGTAAGGTTTGGAGTATGTTGTGTTGATGTCCAGCAGAGCAGGACGTGAGAAACCAATGTCTCTCTGTAGGCCCAGTTATCGTCCGTGCCAAGGTTGCGAGCATGAAGGTGGAGTGGGAACTTGTCAAACAGCCAACGAAAAGACTACATCTTTCTCCTAAGGCGCTTCTGCGAGACCACAAACTTCCTCCACGCCGCAGCGGAAGAGCCGCTCGGCTACAAGGCCGCCGTAACACTGCGTGCAACACGAGACTCCTGGACTGCTGGAGAGTTATTAAGAGCATGTGTGTTGAGCAAGGGATGTCAGCTGCGCCCACCTTTCCCTAGCCAAAAGGTTTTTTCTTTGCGCTAAGGGTTTCTTCAGTTTCTTGATTAACTTGTGCCAGCGGAGGTGCTCTTGCCCAGTGGTGCTGGACAAGAGGGACTTGTTCCACCACAGGCCTTTGCTTTCAGCGTGCGCGCCTTACCTTGCGTTTGGACACAAGTAAGTGCTTACGGTCCTTGTGCTTACGGCC
Source organism: Effrenium voratum (assembly GCA_963377175.1). Taxonomy (NCBI): domain Eukaryota; class Dinophyceae; order Suessiales; family Symbiodiniaceae; genus Effrenium; species Effrenium voratum. Next base: position 167,715 of record CAUJNA010000500.1, on the reverse strand, counting down.
CTTGCGTGTTATGCCTTTGCCCAAGTCCTTCTTTACGCGCTCCAACAAACACATCAAGCAGTCAGCAAGAGTTCATGATGTCTGCGTTGGCCAGCTCTAATGTTCCTGCCTCCCACGCTCACGCCAAAGGTTGGGCTTTCTTTTCGAGAAGCTGCAGCCTAGCCGTGCATTTGCGGATGCTAACTGCCATGTTGCTTCATTTGCGCGTGGGCGTTCAGCTTGTGGCTCAAGCGGCTCCCCAAGGGACCGCAGCAACATTCAGACAATCTTCACCCCAACAGGGCCGGCGACAGAGCTAGTCACGCCTCATGGCTAGTAAAAAGCGCGGCCTAGCTGCAGCGGCGCTGGCCAGAAGATGCGCGCGCCTGCGGGCCAGCGAGCGTGCTGGTCGGAAGCGGAGCGCGTGCGCGCCAGCTGCGGCCGGCCATGCTGCTCACATCAACACAGAAAGCAAGCGGTTGAGAACGAAAAACTTACGACTCAGGCACATGATTGCTGGCCGAACCTTGCCGGTGCTGCAGTCTCTCCAAGCCACGGGCCTCTTCATGCCATGCGCTGACGTGCTGCCCCCGCGCCCAACGGCAGGGCTGCAGCCAGCTGCCGGTCTATGCGCTACTCTGGCTGGCCGCCCAGTCTTGATCGTCGAGGCTAGAGTTTCGCGTGCGACTGTTGTTCCTATTGTGGCTTCCACCAATAAGTCAGTGCGAAAACGTGCCTCCTGGGTGCTGCGCAGACGGCAGACGCACAGGTGCAGCTTGCAAGACTTGACTGACGTTGGGGTACGTTTTCAAGTTGTGGCTTTCCAAGGCAGTTCCATTTATTTAACGGAAAGAGCTGCCAGACAGCCTGCTGGAGCGAAAATATTAACAGAGCTGGATGCCTGGGCTGGCTTGTGCAAGCGAAAATATTAACAGAGCTGGATGCCTGGGCTGGCTTGTGCAAGGCTGCCGCCGCTTGCAGCGAAGGAGGCGAGCAAGGTTTGGCCACGCCGCATGCCAGACAGAGCGAGGTAGTGGTCGTGTTAGCAGCCGAGGCCGTGGAGCACCTGCGGTGCTATCCCAGCCACACTCTGCAAGCCAAGGTAGCGGCTGGCAAGCCTGATTTTCTCTTGTCTTTCCCTTTTCCGCAGCAGCTGGACATGCGGCGGCGTTTCTGCCGGACGTGCAAGACAAGAAAGGCTCCTTGCCCGGTGTGGTCAGCCCGGCCAGCAGACGTGCTCCGGGTCTGCCCCAAGGCCCTAATCATAGAGCTGCCGGCTCACATGCGGAGAGGGCTGTATGTCACTAAGGAGTTTCTGCTATTTCTTCTTCAAAGCCTGCAGTGCGGGCTGAATAGCCGGCACGCGCGGCGCCAGATCATGACCCTTTTCTCCAGCACATTGCTCGCGCGCGCGCAGCATAGCTTGGTGCCTGCCCCAGACATTTGGGCGTCATCTGTCCTAGCCATTCCCACAGACTATGAGCTGCGAGCTCTGGCTGAAAGGGCCTTTGCGCGCTTTGTCAAGGACAGAGTTGCCGCAATGACGAGTCGCCAGGCCATATACAATTTTGCTGTTATCCGAGGGGATGGGCACTTTGATTTGGCGTCCCGGGTGAAGGAGAGAAAAAGAGAAAGTTAAGGGATTAGTAGGGATGCTGCCACTGGTACCACCATGCTCCCTTATTCCTGTGTCCTGGTGGTGTGGGTTGGACGGGAAGAACAACAAACCGACACGCGAAACTAATATCCTAGCATCCCAACGACCAAACAAGAAGTTTGCTGAAGCCATTCGTGCTCAGTGCTGGAGAATCCTTTGAGGAGCAGAAAGCAGATCTTAGGCCGGATTTGGAGTATGCGCGGGATGTCAGGCAGGAGTTCGGCCTGAGCATCGAAGAGTCCAGGCCTGTTGCTCACTGCACTGACACTTATGGCAAACACCGCTTGCTATGGTCAAGGGTGTATGACAACGTGTGGAAAGCTCAGCGAAAAAAAAAAGAAAACAAAAAAAAAAAAAACAATCATGAAAAAAAACAATAAAACTCAAATATATAACAAAAAAATAACCCACACCACCCCCACCATCCAACAACGCTCAGCGCGTGGACTCTGCGTGTGGAAAGCTCAGCGCGTGGCTCTGGACACTGCGAGTCATGTGTCTGCCGTGCCGCCCAAGCAACTGGCCGCAGGCAATGCCACGCTGGTGTGCGGCGACCCCCGCCACGACATCATAAACCTTCGACGAGCTCTGTCGTGCTTGAGCTTCGACTTTGCGGACTTCTACCATGACCACGAGGATGCTTTGCTGCGCCTCAGCTCCCCGCCCCTGCAGCGGAGCAAGGAGTCAACGTCGCAGCCGGCCGCAACCCAGCTCACAGAACCAGCTCAGCAGTGTTTGAAGGACGGAGTTTCAATGAGAGTTGATGCCTGGAAAGCCTTGCTGACCAAGGATGTCGTTGCTGAGGTCACTCAGTTTTTGCAGATCCCCACAGTCTTGCAGGATCGGGCTTGGCTTCAGGTTGCCGGTTGCTTGCCGCCGCGGGGCGTTGCTGCGCGTTTAGCTAAGCGTCTAGGTGTGGAGTTGTCTGACCTGGCAGGGTTCCACAACTATCAGTCCAAGAAAGCTTTTCGATTGGAAGTTCTCCGACTCCGGCGCTGGTACTCTGTGCCCAGGAAGTTGCAGAAGCCTGGGAAGCGCTTGGGTGCGCGCATCCTGCGCAACGCACCTTCAAGCCAGCGCACGCGGCAAACTTTTCTACGAAAAGCGCGGCCCATAATGACAAAGAAGGTGAAGCTTCACTACAAGCGCTTGCTTGCCCCTGTGCGGATACGAGGCCTGTGGCAGTGGCGACAAATTGCATTACTGATGCACAAAGCCAAGCTTCCCTTGCAGACTGGGACTGTCTCAGTGGAGCGCCTCTGGGCGCAGGCACAGCAGTGCTTTCCACGGAACTCGCGCAAGGTTGGGCGCACATGGTTTGAGTTCTTGTCTGATCTTTGTTTTTTGCGGCTGACCTATAGCCATTTTCATCGATTCAACCTTCCATCCTGGACACGAGGAGATGCTTTGCTTGCGGAGCGGGCAGACATGATGTTCTCCATCGGCCAGCAACTGGCAGAGGACCCGGAGGGCGGCTCGCATTTGCTCAATGAACTTGCTGCTTCCGCGGCGCCTATCAAGCCTGCGTCTGCGACGCGTTCTGCCCAAGCCCATCCCCAGGCCAAGACAGCCGCGCGGGCCCCGCCCCCTGCAAGCAACTTGGAGCGGGCTGCAGAGTTTGGCGGTCCTGCCTCTATGCTGCGCCTCCAACAGCCTGCTGTGAGCTGCAGAGGAAGACACTTTGAGAATGCGTGGGGTGAGAGTAATCTGCCCTCGCCAGCGCCGCCCCTGACAGGCGTACATCTACCTGCCATGGACCCGGTCATGGTGCGCCGCCGCATGCTGAGCCCGATTTGGAGCACGGCTTTGGCGGACGGTCGGAAGTTTGTAGAAACACAAAGGTACCGAAAGCATGCGGGAAATCAGATGAGGTGGTGCCAGCCAGGGGTCCTGCTGCTGTTTGGCCCGACCGGGAGCGCGCAGCATCAGGGGCTTGCGCACGGTGTTGCAGAAGTTGCCGGCGCCGCCAAACTTGCTATACCAGCAAACAGCGTATCATCCTATCTACACGCCATCGATCCTGACTTGCATCCAGCCATAGGAAGCTATTTGGAAGGCTGCGCGAGCATGGACGTGGCGTTCGTATCTCGTGTTTTTGATTTGCGGCCACTGGGCCTCAGCTGGCAGGCTCTTGCAATGGAGCTCGGCATTTCCCGCTTTCCTCAAAGCCAAGGATTTCCTGCAGTGGGCGGCGCTGTCCTGCGCGACAAAATTTTGCAGCTGTGCGCAGCGAGATCTTTGCCGACTTACTCGGCCCGAAGCCTTGCTTGACACAACGGCAGCGGCAGCCACTTGGCTGCTGTCAAATGCGCGTGACTCCAGCGCTGTGCCTGCGGTCTCACTTGCATGGCCTGGATGCTACGTTTCGGTCGCGTGGCCTGTCGTAAAAAAGCCGTGCGACTGTTAAAGAAGAATTGTCAGTCGGCTATGGAGGTGAGGCCTGAGCAGCCATCACAATGCAGCAGATGATAGCTCCCAACCTACTACGTTTCGTCGCTTCCAAGGACGGCTGGTTGGCGACACCGACGGACTTTAAGAGACTCCCGGAGATCCTGCGTGCGTGTGAGACGCTGCAGGTGTTGAGCTCGGGTGTGTGTGTGTGTGTGTGTCTGTGTGTGTGTGTGCGTCTGTGTGCCTGCTTTTCGCGGACAGGCATGGGCGCAGTTAACGCAGCTTGCTGTCCCATTTGAACTTTTTGGCGCTGTTCGCGTTTAGAGCCCCTCTGCTACAAACCTGGCTCTGACAAATTCAGTTTCAGTACTCCGATGTCTCACCATTTTCCCGTTTAGCCACTGCTATGATCCTGTACCCTCGACTGTAACTAGATCAGCAAGCCACGAGCACACGCATGGGAGAGCCGAAGCATAAATCAAAGAGAGGGGATTACCACACGTGTGCCTTTTGGTTTCTTATTTCCTCATAGCAGAGCCAAGAGCCGAGGCGACAGCTCGCCCTGCTGTGTGTAGCTCAGGTTAAGGTTAGGGGTGGGCGCCAATTGCCTTGGGCCGAGGGACCGCGGGGACTTCGCAATGTCAGGAAGCAAGGCGCGGAGCGTTTGCAATTTCTCTGCATGCAAGGCTCAGCCGATCCGCTGTGTGCCGTTGCCAGTCGCTGAGTCCGGCGACCAGGCACCTTGTCTATGATGCACACCGCAGTCATTGGAAGGCAAAGCCTAGCCGGTTTTTCAGGGACAGTTCTAGACAACAGGCCGCAATGCCGTCTCCTGAGCCCTTGGGCGAAGCTGTGCTAGAAGGAAGCCAGCTGGCTGATCTATCCCTAACGAACGATCAGTATACACAATATACAAATAAAATTTAAAAACTTTAATAACAATTAAAAAAAAGAAGTCCAATCCTATACCCAATTATAATCAAAACACCATTCCAGCTGGCTGATAGTGACAACGCCAGCCCGCTGGATGATGACCGTGAAGTTGCAGCTGGCCTTTGCACGCCCAAGACACGCCCCCCAAAGGGTGAGCCCGACACACCTGAGCTGGAAAGGATGCTGGCTAACTTGGGTGCTGGGGAGGTCGAGAACCAGCAGGCCATCGCCAGCTTTCTTCCTGCGTCCTGTGACTCGGGCTACCCCTCGGTGTCGCCAGCGCAGCGGACGGACAGCCTGCACTCAACGCCTGGCCATTGCGAGTCGCCCAGGCTGCCGCCTAGCAGTCGTGAGAAGGAGCGGTTCTCTGGCATGCCCCTGTGCGGAGTTGATCACTTGGACTCAACCCCTAACAGCGCCCCGAGGGCCTGTAGCGAATCAGACGCACAGCTCACTACGCCTGGCCATTGTGCGTCGCCCGAGCTGCCGCCTAGCAGTCGTGAGAAGGAGCGGTTCTCTAGCATGCCCCTGTGCGGCGTTGATCACGAACAAGGTATTCGGCTTCTCCGCTCCTGCCTGGCGCGTGCTTTAGGTGATGATGCCTACCTGGGGACAGAGCGCAGTTCCAGCACACCAAGCTGGGGCAGTAGCTCGGACTGGGAGGCGATGAGGGCAGAGGTCGTAAAATGCCTCGTCTGCGTGCCGGCGGCCTTTTTCCGGGACGCCGACTTTCAAGTGCCTGACGCAGACGCAGAGGCGGTGCTCGTGCATGGCGGCGTCGACAACACCATGGGTCCATCCTGCAGCGGCTCGCACTTCATGCCACTTCTCACTGCCGATCAGTTCTCATCTGTCCCCGTTGGTCGGGGCCATGTGCGCTGGAGAGACATGGTGTCCTCGGTGGCTTCACGAGGTACTGCGGCGGCTCTGGACCAGGTTCGTGACCAGGGAGATTGCTACTTTCATTCCCTCCTGGTGCTGCTCCACTTCAAAGGCGTGAGGTTTGCGCGACTTGGGCCCGCAGCGGATGTCCCCGTAACAGAGGTGGACTCAACCCCCACCAGCGCCCCGAGGGCCTGTAGCGAATCAGACACGCAGCTCACTCCAACACAAGCGGCAGCGGCAACTTGTGCTCGCCGAGGTGTTTGCTTTGAGGATGCCTTGCAGCAGCAGCAGGCGGGGTCCATGCAGGAAGACCCCTTCGACAAAATGCTAGTGACCATGTCGGAGGCTGTGGAAGGGGAGAGTCTGCAGCAGGTTGTTTTCCCAGATCGGCTTTTCCAAGGACTGGGCAACAAGCAGCAAATCTACGACAGTGTCAAGTCCTGGGTCGTGAGTGCTTACCAGGCTACAGGTCACCACCGAACCGTGGCAGCAGACGTGGACTTTGACCTGCGCACGATGACGGCAGAGCCCTTTGCCGTTGCCGTGGACACCGTCGCCAAAAAAAAAGGCTTGTCGTCAGAGGCGCTTCTGGCCGTCATCGAAGCCAACATTGGCTTTCTGGAAGCACCTGGCACGACCTTGCAGCATGAGGATGACTCAGGGCATTCCATCAGCCCAGCATCTCCTGTTATGGTGGGCAGCGCCAGCTCGACCAGGAAGAGCCACCTCGTCCGAGCCTCAGATGATTGGATGCTGACCTCGCCTGAGGCGACCGAGATCTTTGCCTCTGCCCAAGTCATGAACACAGACTGTACAACAAAAGGTGTGCGTCTGTCCTTGCAAGAGAGATGCGCCATCAGCTCCGACGAGGCCGCGAACACCTTCCTAACCAAATACTCGGATAAGGACTGTGGCCTTCATTTCTTGGCGCCTGCGAAGTTAAACACCTGGACTCAATGTGAACACGATGGTCCGGCCACGGGCCAAGGCAAGATGACCTTGTCTCAGTACAACTTCCTCCTCAAGGTGGCAGGCCAGGTGCAAGTTTGCGAGCAGATTCTCCTGCCCAAGGTGCCGGCTTCCAGAAGAGGATAAGACAAGTCTGGGTCTTCACTGACCACGAGATCCAAGACCTGCAGCGCTCAGCGTCCAGCGAGGCTGCGATTCAACGCTTGCACGATTTCATGCACAAGAATTTCACAACCCCAGGCCGAGCCCAGAAGATTGTGTTGGACGGCTACGCACTTTCCATGTATAGGGCTGCCAAGCAAGCCATTGACGACGCTGTGTCGTCTTTGCCTCTGCCGGCTGTCTACAAGACAAAACTGCAGTTTTTCCATTCTGACATCCTTCGTGATGCACACAAGACTATGCGCGTTCACCAATTCCTTTGTCAGTCCGTTTCCAAGGGCCAGACAGAAAGGAGGTTTATCAGCATGGATGAGTTCACTGTGGCTCTGCGAAAATGGCGTCGGCAGATAGAAGTCCATTTCGCTTTCTATCGATTTGCGCAAGCCTTCATGGAGGACTGTGTGGCTTCCTGTCGTTGCTCTGTTCGTGTTTCAGCTGCAAACTTTGGTAGTTGCACTTTTTGTGTACTGGGCTTCTCGGCAGGATTCCAAGCTCAAGCAGGGTGACAAGTGTGTGGAGCAGCCGGGCGAGGTGGTGTTCGCGGCGCCGGAAGATGACCTGGAGCCTCTGGAGCAGGACGACGTGCTGAAGCAGCAGATCCTGTCGAAGGCACCCAGCCATGAGCCTTTCACTGCCAAAGATATCCGGGACTGGTTCAAGAACAAACGTCACCACTGGTATCGCGCCAACTTGGCATCCAAGATTTCCTCGGCATGCTCGTCCTTAGTGAATGCGGGCCTCTTGCAAACAGTTGAGGGCGGTGGTGAGCCGGCAGGGACGAAGAGCGCCATGCGAGGAACTGGAAGCCGGGGGCGGCCAGCAGCAGTGGTGCGAAAGCGGTCTTTGGCGACCGTCCAGGCGGATGATGTTGCCGAGACTGAGCGGAAGCGCTTGCGAGTAGGTCTTTCTAGTTTCCAGTGACACACGCCAGAAAGGGTGTGGGCAGACTTTGACGTGTTCTCACGGGGTGATGGCTGCGCAACACCTTCCAGTCACATATAGAGATGCCAGCCATGCTGCTTCATTGATATATTTCAGGCGACGAGAAAAGGCGCCGTGCCTAGATAGTATCATGTGACCAAGTGCCCTGAATTCTCACGTGGAGCACAAGAGGAGTTTGACAACTGAAGCCTGCTTGCAGGTGACGCCTTGCTCCACTTCATGCTTCAATGGCATGAAGAGACTTGGCTTGGCAAGTTTTGGCCCTGACGTGCTCTTTACACTTCGCTGAGACGATAAAAGGGTGCTCTTATGCTCGCCCCATTAAGAAAGCAGGCGCGAGCGTTTGCGGTGGCCAAGTTTCAGCTTGGAGCTGGGATGTCGCCTTCGTGTAGGGAAAAAGAACGCATCCTGCAGCGTTGGGCCGACCTCGCTTGCGATGTTCTGCTTTCGGGCCAACCGTGGTCTAGTTGTTTTCCTGTCGAGCAACCCCAAAAGGGTACCCGCAAAAAAGAAACCCATATGAACCTTAGCCCTTTTGCTCAAACCAAACCTCAGCTCCGCTTTTGGTTGCTCAGGTTCTTTGGACCCGGGTGGGGTAGCTTCGCAAGCAACATGCGCTCACGGCCACTTGGTGGCCAATGCCAGGCTTCGGTTGCATTTGACATAGCATCCCCTAAAAGGAGGGGGGGAAGTAAGGGTACCTCTCCTGGGGCTGGTCTGAAGAGAAACCGAAGGTCAGGTAACCCTCAATTGGTGGTTTAGAATGTTGGCTTGGATTTGATTCTTGTACAGGGTAAACGGAGAGCTGCCCCTTAACCTCCAAACCGCCAAATAGGGGGAATCTGATCTATCCTTTTCGACACATACCCCTTGCGCGCAAGAACCTAAACCTAAACGCAAGCTTTGTCTGGAAATCAGAAGGGTTTCACACACCCCAACAAGAAGAGATGCAAGAGGCTTGGCTGGCGACTCCCGAGGTGGAGTCTCTGAAGAGGTTGTTCACCCTGACGGCAACTTGGACCTCTGTCTCAGGTGAGATTCAGCGAGCCTGGAAACAGAGCCACTTCTACAACCCAAAATGGGCATGTAGAAATGGTCTCAGGCTTTTGGCCCGGCCAGGCGCTTGATGGTGCTAGGGCCGGCAAAGTTCGGCTCCTTCTCGCGTCGCTACAGAACAACAAAATCGCTGCCTCGAGAAACGAGGGAAAATGTATCGTGGTGTTAAGCTTCAGCCCAAATATGATCATCCGCTGATCATCGCTTAAATGCACCTCTTTCCTCTGACGGTGGCACCAACGGATGCTAGTTGACGCTGGCAGTGAGATAAAGTATTCTATCACTCGGTCCAGCAGAAGCTAAGAATGACCACCAGTAGGCGGACCTTTGCCCCCGCCTTTTTAAGGATCTACATTTTGTGGAGAGCCCCCCCCCCCTAGTCTTGGTCCAGAAAGGTAAAAGGTCATCCCCCGGACCCAAAACCACCCCCCCTTTCCGCGATTTCCGCTTTCGGCCGCTCCATGGATAGCTGCCAACCCCCCCCCCTTCTTGGTCCAGACAGCCGTTTCCCGGCTGCCGGGGATGACGACATGTCCCGAAGCTTTAGAATTCGAGCGCCATTTAAAACGTCACTGGCATTTTAGGTGGCAGCGCAGACCTGCCTGTGTGTGATTTTGAGCGCCATTTGAAATGTCAGAGGCATTTTAGGCGTCGTCCAGGACATGCCTGGGTCGGAATTGAAGCGCCATTTAAACTGTCAGAGGCATTTTAGACGTCGTCCGGGACATGTCTGGGTCGCAATTAAAGCGCCATTTTAGATGTCAGCTGCATTTTAGACGTCATCCAGGACATGCCTGGGTCAGAATTGCAGCGCCGTTTTAAACGTCAGTCGCATTTTAGACGTCATCCAGGACGTGGCTGGGTCGGAATTAGAGCGCCACTTTAAATGTCAGCGGCTTTTTAGGAGTCAGCCCGAACATGCCGTCATCAGAGTTTGAATAACGCTTTTATTACTAGTGCAATTCGCACATTTGCACATTGCCCGGTATATTGCCCTGCAGTCGGATTTTGAGCGCCATTTTAAAAGTCAGTCGGATTTTAGTCGTCACTTGCTGGTTGCTGCCAGTCGGATTTTGAGCGCCATTTTAGATTTCAGGCGTCACGACCAGTTTGCAGTATATATGGCTGTGGGACAAGGTGACCTGGAATTTAAGCGTCATTTTAGTCGTCACCGGACACTCCAATTTTGGACCCCTGATTGCCGCAACTCTGCACTGATGCAGATGATGCTGGTGATGTGGGTGATGCTGGGGATGTTGTCCACAACATGTTGCCCAATTTTCGTGAAAATGTGAAAAACGTGGAAAACACAGTGTTTTTCAGCGATTTTGGCGGGCGTCAGCGTGGAAAATGTGGAAAACCCCTTAACAGTGAGACTTCAATGGCTTGCAAGCTTGGTCGGGTTTTCGTCGAAAACGCGAAAAACGTTGAAAAACACTGTGTTTTTCAGCGTTTTCGGTGGGCGTCAGCGTGGAACATGTGGAAAACCCCTTAACAGTGAGACTTCAATGGCTTGCAAGCTTGGTCGGGTTTTCGTCGAAAACGCGAAAAACGTTGAAAAACACTGTGTTTTTCAGCGTTTTCGGCGGGCGTCAGCGTGGAAAATGTGGAAACCCCCTTAACAGTCAGGGTATACGAATTGTCGGCTGAATCCGTTTTTTGCCAAAATTTACAAAATCGTTGAAAAACACCGTGTTTTTCACGTGTTTTTCACCGGTGCAAAAACGAGCCATGTGGAAACCTGCCTAGTAGTGAGGGCTCACTGCCAAAATTGTGGCTCCGGCCGGCTGTATCGCGAAGGGTTGAAATCCGAAGGCCTAGCCCGGAGGGCTACCTTCAGGTATAAGGCCGTCCGCCCCATGCCGCCGACCTGCGGGGACCATGCGCCGGCCATGATCCGAACTTTTGCTCTGAAACCTCGCTGCTAAGGGGCGAAGGATTTGCGGATTTGTTCAGGCGATTTTTGATGATTTTGGTAGCATTTCCCCGCGGAGTCAAAAAACGAGCACTTTTTGGGGGGTGCCCATAGTGGACAACATCCCCGGCATCACCGGCATCATCCGCATCCATGGCAGGCACTGATGCAGATGATGCTGGTGATGCGGGTGATGCTGGTGATGTTGTCCACAACATGTTGCCCAATTTTCGTGAAAATGTGGAAAGCACAGTGTTTTTCAGCGTTTTTGGCGGGCGTCAGCGTGGAAAATGTGGAAAACCCCTTAACAGTGAGACTTCAATGGCTTGCAAGCTTGGTTGGGTTTTCGTCGAAAACGCGAAAAACGTTGAAAAACACTGTGTTTTTCAGCGTTTTCGGTGGGCGTCAGCGTGGAAAATGTGGAAACCCCCTTAACAGTCAGGGTATACGAATTGTCGGCTGAATCCGTTTTTTGCCAAAATTTACAAAATCGTTGAAAAACACAGTGTTTTTCACGTGTTTTTCACCGGTGCAAAAACGAGCCATGTGGAAACCTGCCTAGTAGTGAGGGCTCACTGCCAAAATTGTGGCTCCGGTGGCCGGCTGTATCGCGAAGCGTTGAAATCCGGCCAAGGCCTAGCCCGTAGGGCTACCTTCAGGTATAAGGCTGTCCGCCCCATGCCGCCGACCATGCTCCGACCATGCTCCGACCATGCTCCGACCATGAGCCGACCATGCGCATACGTTTTGCGCTGCGCCCGCGCTGCTAAGGGGCGAAGGAATTGCGGATTTGTTCAGGCGATTTTTGAGGATTTTGGTAGCATTTCCCCGCGGAGTCAAAAAACGAGCACTTTTTGGGGGGTGCCCATAGTGGACAACATCCCCGGCATCACCGGCATCATCCGCATCCATGGCAGGCACTGATGCAGATGATGCTGGTGATGCGGGTGATGCTGGTGATGTTGTCCACAACATGTTGCCCAATTTTCGTGAAAATGTGAAAAACGTGGAAAACACAGTGTTTTTCAGCGTTTTTGGCGGGCGTCAGCGTGGAACATGTGGAAAACCCCTTAACAGTGAGACTTCAATGGCTTGCAAGCTTGGTCGGGTTTTCGTCGAAAACGCGAAAAACGTTGAAAAACACTGTGTTTTTCAGCGTTTTCGGTGGGCGTCAGCGTGGAAAATGTGGAAACCCCCTTAACAGTCAGGGTATACGAATTGTCGGCTGAATCCGTTTTTTGCCAAAATTTACAAAATCGTTGAAAAACACCGTGTTTTTCACGTGTTTTTCACCGGTGCAAAAACGAGCCATGTGGAAACCTGCCTAGTAGTGAGGGCTCACTGCCAAAATTGTGGCTCCGGTGGCCGGCTGTATCGCGAAGCGTTGAAATCCGGCCAAGGCCTAGCCCGTAGGGCTACCTTCAGGTATAAGGCTGTCCGCCCCATGCCGCCGACCATGCTCCGACCATGCTCCGACCATGCTCCGACCATGAGCCGACCATGCGCATACGTTTTGCGCTGCGCCCGCGCTGCTAAGGGGCGAAGGAATTGCGGATTTGTTCAGGCGATTTTTGAGGATTTTGGTAGCATTTCCCCGCGGAGTCAAAAAACGAGCACTTTTTGGGGGGTGCCCATAGTGGACAACATCCCCGGCATCACCGGCATCATCCGCATCCATGGCAGGCACTGATGCAGATGATGCTGTGATGCGGGTAGATGTGGTGTTGTTGGTCCACAACATGTTGCCAAATTTTCGTGATGAAAATGTGAAAAACGTGGAAAACACAGTGTTGTTCAGCGTTTTTGGCGGGCGTCAGCGTGGAAAATGTGGAAAACCCCTTAACAGTGAGACTTCAATGGCTTGCAAGCTTGGGCGGGTTTTCGTCGAAAACGCGAAAAACGTTGAAAAACACTGTGTTTTTCAGCGTTTTCGGTGGGCGTCAGCGTGGAAAATGTGGAAACCCCCTTACCAGTCAGGGTATACGAATTGTCGGCTGAATCCGTTTTTTGCCAAAATTTACAAAATCGTTGAAAAACACAGTGTTTTTCACGTGTTTTTCACCGGTGCAAAAACGAGCCATGTGAGCAGCTTACTATGTATCTTTTCTTCCCCAATGCCAACATTGTCTTGGACTCCTTTAGAGTCGTCGGAAAGCGTTGAATGAGTTCCGGCCCACGGGGGTGGGTCCAGTGATTCGGGGGCCGACACTAGGCCTAACCCGGTAGGGATACCTTCGGTAATGGCCGCGCGCCCCATGCCGCGACCATGAGCGGACCATTCCGACCCACATGCTCCGACCATGCACATACGTTTTGCACTGCACCCGCGCCAATAAGGGGCGAAGGATTTGCGGATTCGTTTAGGCAATTTTTGTGGATTTTTGTAGCATTTCCCCGCGGGGTCAAAAAACGAGCACTGTTTGGGGGGTGCCCATAGTGGACAACATCCCCGGCATCACCTGCATCATCCGCATCCACGGCAGACACTGCTGCGGATGACGCCGGTGATGCGGGGGATGCTGGGGATGTTGTCCCTGGGAGACTCTGAATGGGAAAAAAAGGAATGGAAAGGGGTGGAAATAGATGGGTAAAAACTTTTAGGAATGGACCAAAATGGATGGAACATGTATGGAAAAAGATGGCAAATCTATGGAATATGGGTGGACAATTGGGGAAATTTGATGGCAATGGTTGGAGGGAGTGAATGGATTGAACATGGGTGGGTGGGGTGGTGGGTGGGTGGGTGGGTATGTGGGTTCCACGGTGGCCGGCTGTGTCGCGTCAGCTTGTAAATACGGCCACGGGCCGTGATGGGCCGTAAGGCCTAGCCGGTAGGGCTACCTTCAGGTATAAAGGCCGTTCCGCCCCATGCCGCCGAACCTTGGGGCGGGGACCTTTGTGCTGGCCATGATCTCGACTTTTTTGAGGTAGAAAACCTCGCTGCTAGGTGGCGAGGATTTTGGCGGGATTTGTTCAGGCGTTTTTCGAGGATTTGGTAGGCATTTCCCCCGCGCGGAGTCAAAAAACGAGCACTTTTTGGGGGGTGCCCCTAGTGGACAACATCCCCGGCATCACCGGCATCATCTGCATCAGTGGCAGGCACTGATGCAGTTGTTGCTGGTGATGCGGGTGATGCTGGGGATGTTGTCCACAACATGTTGCCCAATTTTCGTGAAAATGTGAAAAACGTGGAAAACACAGTGTGTTTCAGCGTTTTTTGCGGGCGTCAGCGTGGAAAATGTGGAAAACCCCTTAACAGTGAGACTTCAATGGCTTGCAAGCTTGGTCGGGTTTTCGTCGAAAACGCGAAAAACGTTGAAAAACACTGTGTTTTTCAGCGTTTTCGGTGGGCGTCAGCGTGGAAAATGTGGAAACCCCCTTAACAGTCAGGGTGTACGAATTGTCGGCTGAATCAGTTTTTTGCCAAAATTTACAAAATCGTTGAAAAACACCGTGTTTTTCACGTGTTTTTCACCGGTGCAAAAACGAGCCATGTGGAAACCTGCCTAGTAGTGAGGGCTCACTGCCAAAATTGTGGCTCCGGTGGCCGGCTGTATCGCGAAGCGTTGAAATCCGGCCACCGGGGGTGGTCCGTGATCGGGCCGCAGGCCTAGCCCGGAGGGCTACCTTCAGGTATAAGGCCGTCCGCCCCATGCCGCCGACCATGCTCCGAACATGCTCCGACCATGCTCCGACCATGCACATACGTTTTGCACTGCACCCGCGCCAATAAGGGGCGAAGGATTTGCGGATTCGTTTAGGCAATTTTTGTGGATTTTTGTAGCATTTCCCCGCGGGGTCAAAAAACGAGCACTTTTTGGGGGGTGCCCATAGTGGACAACATCCCCGGCATCACCTGCATCATCCGCATCCACGGCAGACACTGCTGCGGATGACGCCGGTGATGCGGGGGATGCTGGGGATGTTGTCCCTGGACTGAATGGAAAAAGGATGGAAAATGGGTGGAAAATAGATGGGAACTTTATGGAAATGGATCCAAAATGGATGGAACATGTATGGAAAAAAGATGGCAAATTCATGGAAAATGGGTGGACAATTGAGGGAAATTTGATGGCAACTGGTTGGAAGGGAGTGAATGGATTGAACATGGGTGGGTGGGTGGTTGGGTGGGTGGGTGGGTGTGTGGGTTCCCGGTGGCCGGCTGTGTCGCGTCAGCGTGTAAATCCGGCCACCGGGCCGTGATCGGGCCGAAGGCCTAGCCCGGAGGGCTACCTTCAGGTATAAGGCCGTCCGCCCCATGCCGCCGACCTGCGGGGACCATGCGCCGACCATGATCCGAACTTTTGCTCTGAAACCTCGCTGCTAAGGGGCGAAGGAATTGCGGATTTGTTCAGGCGATTTTCGAGGATTTTGGTAGCATTTCCCCGCGGAGTCAAAAAACGAGCACTTTTTGGGGGGTGCCCCTAGTGGACAACATCCCCGGCATCACCGGCATCATCTGCATCAGTGGCAGGCACTGATGCAGATGATGCTGGTGATGCGGGTGATGCTGGGGATGTTGTCCACAACATGTTGCCCAATTTTCGTGAAAATGTGAAAAACGTGGAAAACACAGTGTGTTTCAGCGTTTTTTGCGGGCGTCAGCGTGGAAAATGTGGAAAACCCCTTAACAGTGAGACTTCAATGGCTTGCAAGCTTGGTCGGGTTTTCGTCGAAAACGCGAAAAACGTTGAAAAACACTGTGTTTTTCAGCGTTTTCGGTGGGCGTCAGCGTGGAAAATGTGGAAACCCCCTTAACAGTCAGGGTATACGAATTGTCGGCTGAATCCGTTTTTTGCCAAAATTTACAAAATCGTTGAAAAACACCGTGTTTTTCGCGTGTTTTTCACCGGTGCAAAAACGAGCCATGTGGAAACCTGCCTAGTCGTGAGGGCTCACTGCCAAAATTGTGGCTCCGGTGGCCGGCTGTATCGCGAAGCGTTGAAATCCGGCCACCGGGCCGTGATCGGGCCGAAGGCCTAGCCCGTAGGGCTACCTTCAGGTATAAGGCCGTCCGCCCCATGCCGCCGACCATGAGCCGACCATGCGCAGAACTTTTGTGCTGCGCCCGCGCTGCTAAGGGGCGAAGGATTTGCGGCTTTGTTCAGGCGAGTTTTGAGCATCTCCCCGCGGAGTCAAAAAACGAGCACTTTTTGGGGAGTGCCCATAGTGGACAACATCCCCGGCATCACCGGCATCATCCGCATCCTTGGCAGACATTGATGCAGATGATGCTGGTGATGCGGGTGATGCTGGGGATGTTGTCCACAACATGTTGCCCAATTTTCGTGAAAATGTGAAAAACGTGGAAAACACAGTGTTGTTCAGCGTTTTTGGCGGGCGTCAGCGTGGAAAATGTGGAAAACCCCTTAACAGTGAGACTTCAATGGCTTGCAAGCTTGGTCGGGTGTTCGTCGAAAACGCGAAAAACGTTGAAAAACACTGTGTTTTTCAGCGTTTTCGGTGGGTGTCAGCGTGGAAAATGTGGAAACCCCCTTAACAGTCAGGGTGTACGAATTGTCGGCTGAATCCGTTTTTTGCCAAAATTTACAAAATCGTTGAAACACACCGTGTTTTTCACGTGTTTTTCACCGGTGCAAAAACGAGCCATGTGGAAACCTGCCTAGTAGTGAGGGCTCACTGCCAAAATTGTGGCTCCGGTGGCCGGCTGTATCGCGAAGCGTTGAAATCCGGCCGCGGCCAACTGGCCGAACGGCTGTGTCAGATCCTCCCCCTTGGTCCGGAGGAGCAAGGCTCTAGAGCGAAGCTCTATGGGGCTGCCGCACCGCGCCGCCGACCTGGTGATGCAACTGATGCGGCCGGGGGGTCCGTGAAGAGGAAAGTAGAAAGCATCGCCTGCATCATTTGCTTCTGGCGGGTGCGTTTTTGGGCTCGTTTTTGGGTCTGGTTCTGGGTCTGGGGCCTTGGGCTTGTGAGTCTGCGGGCTTGCCCCGGTGATGCGGGTGATGTTGGTGATGCAGGTGATGTTGGGGATGTTGCTGGGCGCCCCAGCCTTGAAACACTGGAAAAATGCAAGGTTTTCATTGAAAAAACCGACAAAAACGACGGGTTTTGACATGCTTTGCGGGCAACTGGCCCAGGCTGCGTGCGTGCCTGCGCGCCTGCGTGCGTGCCTGCGCGTGTGCGTGCGTCCGTGCGTGCGTGCGTGCGTGCGTGCGTGCGTGCGTGCGTGCGTGCGCGCGCGCGCGCGCGCGCGCGTGCGTGCGGCGTGCGCGCGCCGCGAGCAGCGCGAACGCGCGCCACCCCCCCACGCGCAGCTCTCCGCGCGCCTGCGGCGCGATCGCCAAAGGGTCGTTGTTGTTTGTGTTTGTTTGTTAGTTGTTTGTTGCTGTGTTGTGGTGGGTGGAGGTGGTGGTGGGTGTGGGTGGTGGGTGGTGGGTGGTGGGTGGTGGGTGGTGGGTGGTGGGTGGTGGGTGGTGAGTGGTGGGTGGTGGGTGGTGGGTGGTGGGTGGTGGGTGGGGTGGGTGGGCGGCGGGTGGCGGGTGGTGGTGGGTGGTGGTGGGTGGTGGTGGGTGGTGGGCGGGTGGCGGGTGGTGGGTGGTGGGCAGCCAGCCATCCGTCCATCCATCCAGCCAGGCGACCATCCATCCATTCGTCCATCCAGCCAGCCAATGAGCCAGCCAACCAGCCATCCATCCATCCGGTCAGCCGGCCAGCCATCCATTCAACCATCCATCCATCTGGCCAGCCAGCCAGCCATCCAACCAGCCATCCATCCAGCCAGCCAGTGTGCCGGCCATCCATCCAGCTAGCCAGCCAGCCATCCAACCAGCCAGCCAGCCAGCCATCCATCTTCCCCACGCACGCGCTTGTTGTTGTTGTTGTTGCTGCTTGGCTTCGAACATCTTAAGGAGGCAGAGCTAGCGGAATTGAAGTGCAGCGTCGCAATGCTGCCGCGGCCGGTTGTGCGCCAGCAACGTAAATCCGGCCGCGGCCAACTGGCCGAACGGCTGTGTCAGATCCTCCCCCTTGGTCCGGAGGAGCAAGGCTCTACAGCAAAGCTCTATGGGGCTGCCGCACCGCGCCGCCGACCTGGTGATGCAACTGATGCGGCCGGGGGGTCCGTGAAGAGGAAAGTAGAAAGCATCACCTGCATCATTTGCTTCTGGCGGGTGCGTTTTTGGGCTCGTTTTTGGGTCTGGTTCTGGGTCTGGGGCCTTGGGCTTGTGAGTCTGCGGGCTTGCCCCGGTGATGCGGGTGATGTTGGTGATGCAGGTGATGTTGGGGATGTTGCTGGGCGCCCCAGCCTTCCGTCCATCCATCCAGCCAGGCGACCATCCATCCATTCGTCCATCCAGCCAGCCAATGAGCCAGCCAACCATCCATCCATCCAGCCCACCCATCCGGTCAGCCGGCCAGCCATCCATTCAACCATCCATCCATCTGGCCAGCCAGCCAGCCATCCAACCAGCCATCCATCCAGCCAGCCAGTGTGCCGGCCATCCATCCAGCTAGCCAGCCAGCCATCCAACCAGCCAGCCAGCCAGCCATCCATCTTCCCCACGCACGCGCCTTGTTGTTGTTGTTGTTGCTGCTTGGCTTCGAACATCTTAAGGAGGCAGAGCTAGCGGAATTGAAGTGCAGCGTCGCAATGCTGCCGCGGCCGGTTGTGCGCCAGCAACGTAAATCCGGCCGCGGCCAACTGGCCGAACGGCTGTGTCAGATCCTCCCCCTTGGTCCGGAGGAGCAAGGCTCTAGAGCGAAGCTCTATGGGGCTGCCGCACCGCGCCGCCGACCTGGTGATGCAACTGATGCGGCCGGGGGGTCCGTGAAGAGGAAAGTAGAAAGCATCACCTGCATCATTTGCTTCTGGCGGGTGCGTTTTTGGGCTCGTTTTTGGGTCTGGTTCTGGGTCTGGGGCCTTGGGCTTGTGAGTCTGCGGGCTTGCCCCGGTGATGCGGGTGATGTTGGTGATGCAGGTGATGTTGGGGATGTTGCTGGGCGCCCCAGCCTTGAAACACTGGAAAAATGCAAGGTTTTCATTGAAAAAACCGACAAAAACGACGGGTTTTGACATGCTTTGCGGGACAACTGGCCCAGGCTGTGTGCGTGCGTGCCTGCGCGCCTGCGTGCGTGCCTGCGCGTGTGCGTGCGTCCGTGCGTCCGTGCGTGCGTGCGCGTGCGTGCGTGCGTGCGTGCGCGCGCGCGCGCGCGCGCCTGCGGCGCGCTCGCCAGGGTTGTTGTTGTTGTTGTTGTTGTTGTTGTTGTTGTTGTTGTTGTGGTGGGTGGTGGGTGGTGGGTGGTGGGTGGTGGGTGGTGGGTGGTGGTGGTTGGTGGGTGGTGGGCGGTGGGTGGTGGGTGGTGGGTGGTGGGTGGTGGGTGGTGGGTGGTGGGTGGGCGGCGGGCGGTGGGTGGGCGGCGGGTGGTGGGTGGTGGGTGGTGGTGGGTGGTGGGCGGGTGGCGGGTGGTGGGTGGTGGGTGGTGGGCAGCCAGCCATCCGTCCATCCACCCAGGCAGGCGACCCTCCATCCATTCGTCCATCCAGCCAGTGAGCCAGCCAACCATCCATCCATCCATCCGGTCAGCCAGCCAGCCATCCATTCAACCATCCATCCATCTGGCCAGCCAGCCAGCCAGCCATGGCTGGCCTGTCCCGCGAGGCCGGGGCGCGGAGCAAGAAAGACACGCACGCACGCGCGCGTGCGTGCGCGCGTGAGGGCGCGCGTGAGCGCGCGCTCGTGCGTGCGCGCGTGCGTGCGTGCGTGCGTGCGTGCGTGCGTGCGTGCGTGCGTGCGTGCGTGCGTGCGTGCGTGCGTGCGTGCGTGCGTGCGTGCGTGCGTGCGTGCGTGCGTGCGTGCGTGCGTGCGTGCGTGCGTGCGTGCGTGCGTGCGTGCGTGGGTGTGTGGGTGTGTGTGCGTGCGTGCGTGCGTGCGTGCGCGCATTCGCGCGTGCGCAGTGTCTTGCTGTCATTGTTGCTCTTGCTGTTGTTGTTGTTGTTGTTGTTGTTGTTGTTGTTGTTGTTGTTGTTGTTGTTGTTGTTGTTGTTGTTGTTGTTGTTGTTGTTGTTGTTGTTGTTGTTGTTGTTGTTGTTGTTGTTGTTGTTGTTGTTGTTGTTGTTGTGTTGTGGTTGTTGTTGTTGTTGTTGTTGTTGTTGTTGTTGTTGTTGTTGTTGTTGTTGTTGTTGTTGTTGTTGTTGTTGTTGTTGTTGTTGTTGTTGTTGTTGCTGCTTGGCTTCGAACATCTTAAGGAGGCAGAGCTAGCGGAATTGAAGCGCCGCGTCGCAATGCTGCCGCGGCCGGTTGTGCGCCAGCAACGTAAATCCGGCCACCGGGGGTGGTCCGTGATCGGGCCGCAGGCCTAGCCCGGAGGGCTACCTTCAGGTATAAGGCCGTCCGCCCCATGCCGCCGACCATGCGAGGACCTAGCGCAGAACTTTTGCGCTGAAACCTCGCTGCCAGGGGGGAAACCGTGTTCGGGCGCATTTTTGCCGATTTTTTGAGCATCTCCCCGCGGAGTCAAAAAACGAGTGTTTTTGGGGGGTGCCCATGGTGGACAACATCCCCAGCATCACCTGCATCATCCGCGTCCTTGGCAGACAGTGATGCGGATGATGCAGGGGATGCTGGGGATGTTGTCCCCTAAGTCGGGCCAAGTTTGCCGAAAACGTGCAAAACACGGCGTTTTTCAAGGTTTTTGGCGGGTGCAAACGTGGAAAAGATGGAAACCTGCTTAGCAGGCAGGTCTCAACGATCCCGGCCGAACTCGATGTTTTGCAGGATTTTCGATGAACAAGTGCAAAAACACTGTGTTTTTCATAGTTTTGTATGGATGGACGCCTCGTCTAGATCCCCAACTTCAGCATCGACACGCCCAGAGGTGCGAGTAGCTCCATTCGCTGTGTGAAGAGCGTGAGTGTGACCTCCCTTAGCGATGACCGCCCTATCGGGCCCCTTCATATCGCCAAGACCAACGAGGTCCATGGGACATCCAGTGTCCACCAGCCACCTCACTCCACCGTATCCGACAGGAGCTGCAACATCACGAGTGTACTTCGGCTTCCGAACCATGCGGTGACCAGTGATATCACTAGGGTTGAGATCACTGTCTTCATCATTTTCCAATACAACCTGCGCGTGAACGGAGGCCGCCCTTATCAGGGCACTCTGCGTCTCTCTCGTGAGTTTCTTCCGGGAAGGAAACTTGATTGCGCTCGGATGGCTGTACCCAGCCTCTCTACACCGATTGACAACCCTTCCCTGGTTGTTGTTCTCAACCGACACAACGAAGACATCAGGGTGTTCAGGAACCTGAACGATCAATCTTTCCCTAACGGGAGTATTCTGGAAGTATCCTGACCTCCAGGTCGATGCAGTTCCTGGGTCCTCGCAGTACCAGAACACCGTCCGGATGTTCGTCCGTCGCGGGAGCTTCTTGAAGATGTCCGCCCTGCGCGCACAGAGCTGAACTCCCACATCCTCAATGATCTCACCGCTGGCATCATCGAAGGTCCTCCTCCAGACGACCTGATCCCACTGCGGTCCTCCTCCAGTCGTTCCGGAGCGGAAGCGCGCTCCCTTTTCCAGTTTCTCCCACTTGCTAACGCAATGTGGCAAGCAGCCCGGATTCGGCTCACCAGGCGCTGGGGCAGCAGCCCACAGAACAGGACAAGCTACAACAGCACGGTCAGCCTCAGGGTAGCGGTGCGCCCCACCTAAAAATCCGTCAATCCTTGGGCGGGGCTGTCGAGACGCCTTTCTTCCCTACCGGGAGGACTCGGCGTCGGCGACCTGGGGGCTTCCTCTTCTTCCGTAGCCGGGCCAGCAGGCGGACGTGCCTGTATCGGCTTCGTTCCTGGAGGTGGCTGTCGGTGCTCGAACTTGCAGTTGGGAGCCGAGCACTTGCCCGTGTACATCCAGTCATAGCAGAAACCATAGTAAATAGGCTTGTCCCTAACGGGCTTGGTTCCTGGCTTCGGCGTTGACGGTGCAGCGGTAGACCTGGGGCTCTTGTCGTGCTCAAACCTACACTCACGACCATACTGGCACTTCCCGGTCTTCGTGAACTCCCAGCATGTCTTGTCAGCAGGTCCAGCCGGCGACTGCCTCCTTGGTGACCTCGGAGAACACTCCCTACGTCCTCGCTGACTATCTTTTCCGGGTGACCTGGACTTGGGCTTCCCTTCCTTGCTGGATCTCGCTGACCTGGCAGGGCTGGGGTCCTTCCGCTCAAGTGATCGGTACCTGCGCACAAAAGCTGGCGCCCCCGGGTTTCGATCTCGCTCCCTCGAATGGGAATTCGATCGGCTTTGCTGCTCGTGGAAGGTCCGGTATGTCTGCAGAGCGTTCTGCCTCTTCTGCCACCTCTCGACGCAGTCGTAGCAAGCCTTGTAGATCCATGGAAATGTCCTAACGGACTCGTCACGATCCCACCGCTCCATGTCAGGCCGCATGCATCTCAGGTGCCGGACGTTCTCAATGAACACCGCAAGCAAGACCACATCGTCAAGCTTTTTCTTGATGCCAAAAATAAGGTTATCCCAGCTACTCAGATAACTCCGGAGCCGGGCCTCATCATCAGAATGACCAGTCTGCCTACACTTGAGGCCGGTGAGCTCGGCGATCTTGAACGTCTGATCGTCCTCAACTCCTGTCTGCAGGTGATCAAACAGCAGCCTCAAGATCTGCCGCCCACTGATACCGCGTGGCGGGTTCATATTCTGGGCAGCCTCGGTCAACCGGTGCATCTTATCCCTAACGGCTTTCGTCTTGATGCAATCCCTGATGGCGGTAGTGAACCTGGCGTCCAGCACTGGATACCTGCATTGTCCACCAAGCTGCTCATAGTTGAGGCGTTCGGTGTTAGAGATCCACGCTAACGCGTAGTTCTGACCACTAGCAACGTTAGACAGCATTGCCCCTAACGGGGTGCTGGTAACTGACCTGCACTGCTCACACAGCCGATTCGGGAGAGGGCAACATGCATCACACGCCAACATACTACAGCCAAGGCATGGAGTAAGCGGACCAGGCAAGGCCAACCGACTGCATTTCGTGCACCTATTCCTCCCGTCGTCACCCCTAACGGAGTCGGGAAGCAGACCACCTTCACCCTGTCTACCATCACCTGAGAAATGGGGGTACGACCCAGGGTTACTCCCCCCTCCGACGCTAGAAGGATATGCAGTAGTGCCTCCGACATGGCTACCGCCAGTTCCGACACCCCTAGAATTCACTCCTCCCCCATAAACGGGTCCATAGAAACTGGCAGCATCCTGAGGAGCGCCACTACCGTGGGCATCAACTGCGGTCCCAGCGAATCCAGGCGATCCTCCTCCAGGGTACCCCCCGCTCGATGCGCCACCAGCTCCACCGCCGCCGCCACCTGAAGGTCCGGGGTGTCCCTTTCCTCCACTGTATGGTCCATGATCATCAGGAGGCCTGCGCGACCCTTTTCCGCCAGCTCCGCCCGACCCGGGAGGTCCCCCATCTCCTCCTTTACCATCACCTGGAGGAGGAGGGGGTGCCCCTTTTCCGCTTTCACGCTCATGCATGTTGTGGCACCTAGAGCAACGATCCCAGTTGTCGTACCCGACGAAGGTGTGCGTTTCACAAATGCTCCTCTCACAGTTCACGCAGAAATACATGCTCACCTCCTGCGCACTCTTCCGGCAAGTGCAGCACCTCAACATCAAGAGATGGCAATCCATGCAGCGACCATCATCGCCCATACATGGTTGGCAGAACCTGCGCTCGCAGACGACACAGCTAACGCGAGCATCAGGGTGCCGCCGATCAGCTGGGTCATCTTTCACGCACATTTCTCCAGGTCCTCTCTCAGGCCCAGCTGCGGCTGCAGGTGCAGGATCAGCAACCCTGCCATGTCCCTCAGCAGCCCCTCGCTCACCTGCGTCCTCGCGATCATGTGAAGCAGAACCACGGTTCCTACCGGCCCGGGTCTCCCTATATGCTCGACGAAAAACGGTTTGACTGGGTTCTGGAGACCTAGCCTCATTATCGCGGGCTCGAGAGTCGGTGTTGGCCTGAGGGTCACGTCCAGCTCCCCTACCGGGGGTTTCTCTCGCCCTTCGGCTTTCGACATGCGTCTCGGTGGGCCTAGGTGGGGAAAAAGATCGATCACGTGTCCTCTCATCTTCCCGGCCATGGCCATATCCTCTGTGTATGGAATCATCCCTAACGGGAGATACAGGACGCCTGCCTGGCCTGCTGTCTTCTCGGATCCCTGCCGACATACTCGGAGTAGCCGTTCCCCGAGAGCGATTGCTAAGTGGGCTAACGCCCCCAGTTCGACCACCAGCAGCGTTGCCTCGCGAACCTCCCCGATCACTAGGATTAGGAGTTGGAGATCTCACCCTGTGTGGTTGGCCGACAAATGCAACAAACCCTGGTGCCGGGGCCGTCTCCCTTTCCCCACGAGCCACGGTGTCGAGAACTGTCTGCTCAAGAGCGGTTTCAATCCCAGCAATCCTCTCCTGCGTGGTGTTGCTAACGTCAGTCAGCACCCGAATGCTCTGCCTCACCGCACCGAGTCTTTGGGTACATATGTCCACCTGATCCCGATAGTAGATCATCTCTCGTCTAACGACGGCCTGAATCTGATCCGGACTGGCACCAGTGGCTCCGTTGGCTACGGCATTCCTGACCTGGGTTCTCAGTGCTCTAAGCCCGTTCCCAATTCCTTCGGAGCTCGCAGTCAAAGCATTCAACCGAGAATCCATCGTCGCTTGATGCTCTTGATTCTGAGCGCTCCTGCGAGCCTCGGCCCTGACCTTGTTGGCGAACTCCTCAACTTTGCGATGAAGGGCATTGAACAGTTCCTGCCAGTTCCTCGGCGCGACAGCAGCCTGCATAGTAGGAGCAGCCTGATCGATCGGGCCAATGCCAAGCGATGCTATCTCCGACCGGAGGAATCGCACTTCACTCGTGAGGAATCCTCTGCTCTGTGTCTCGCCACTAACTTGGGACGAGAGGCTCCTAACCTCGTCTTCGAGCTCCTTGATCTTATCAGTGGCCCACACCCCAAAGTTATCTCCTTCATGGGCGACTCTATCAAGCCTCTCAGAAACATTCGCAATGGCGGTCTCGGCACCATCATCGGATGCCCTGACGAAAGTGGACACTGCGGCAATACCTGCGGATGAACTCGCTTCTAACGAAGCAATACGGCGTTCAACCTCCCCGATCTCAGTTCGGGTCTTGTCCTCAAAAGCAGCCTGACTGCGGTGGTTGATCATGTGGTTATCACGGATCAGCTCATGAGTGGTGCGAGTGTTGTTCTCCAGTCTCTCAATGGAGTTCTGCATTCCCGTGGCGAGGGAGTTGATCCTCTCGTCAATGATGACACTCTGCTCGTTAATTGCTGTCCTGACGATCAACCTCGTGTCAGGAATCATCTCACTAGCAAACCGCTGGACTACCGTCCGCATTCCACCTACGTCAGTCTGTGAACCAACGTCACTAGCAAGACGCTCGATACGGTTCCTGATCTGCTTATGCTCCTCACACCACGGCTCATGCATCGAACCCATCTGTCTTTCCAAGGAACGAATTTGGTCAGCAAATGCAATCAGCGTGGCAACAACCGGTCCTGACGCCTCGCCCCTCTCTACCAGCAGCTGAAGGTCCGCGTTGTGTTCATCTCTTCCTGGTTCGGATTCCCTGGATGACCTGGACCTAACTGCGGGAGGCGTCGATATCTCGACTCTGTCAGGAATCTCCCTTCCGCTACCGCGGTGAGGAGAGATGCGGAGTGGTGATAGGTTCGATGTCCTCGAGTACCTGGCAGGGCTATCTCCTCTCCTTCGGCTAACGCCGGAATGAGAGGCACCTTTGGACCTGCGGGATTCAGGAGTTGACTGAATGTGAATGTCAGCAGCATCAGGCATGTCAGCATCTCCGGGTGGCCTCGGACTGGCTCTCCTAGCCTTGGACCTCTCCTCGGCCTCGCCTACCGCCGAAGGACGCTTGGCTGATGCGCTCCTCTCCCGACTGGATTCCCCCCATTGAGGAGTGAACTCATTGCTAGACCTGAGCGGTTCGGTATCCTGGACCTCTTGCCCTAACGGGCTGTCAAGAAGACCGGCCGTGCTCATGGGTAGCACCTCAGCGAGTCGGTCAGAAGCCAACAGGTTCCTCGCTCTCGTGACTACCTCGGGATCACCTGCTGAGCTCTCCTGAACATCTGTCCTACCTCGATTCCTGTCAAACGTGATGTTGGGAAAAGGAGGGATGTTAGGGATGTCATAGAGCCTCGGGGGTGCTTCGGATGGACGCGTACCCAGCGTACGGCCAGGATTCCGCATAACATCATCAATGCCTCGCAGGATTGGTTCACTTTCCTCCGACCTGACCCACAGGGGTCGCCTGTCGCTGTCCTCGTCGAAGTCCCTTTGTCCATCTCGAGAAGGAGTAGGGTTCATAGGAACGTAGGCTGTACGAACATCGACGTAGGCCGGCTCATTTCCTTCATCAGAGCCGTCCAGCACCATTCGATATTCCTCCAACCCACCGATGTTGCGTGCACGCCTGCCGGCGTGGCTAGCACTTCCCCTGGCAATGGCCCTACTCTCCTCCTCATCGACAGCATCTGCACGAGCTGCCTCGCGGTCCTCATCAAACTCTTCCTCAGCAAAACCGCGGTCCCACCTGTCCTCAACCTCCAGCTGATGCCTAACGTCATCCTGTTCGGGTCGAATAGTCTCTCCCCAGCCTACAGTCAAAGAAAAGATGGAAGCAAGGTCCGCACCGACAACTTCTTCATCAGACCTAGTTTGAAACTCGATGCCATCAAGTTGGCCGGGGTTCTGAACTTCCCGGGTTTGATTTAGCCTTGGGCTACCGCCCGCAACCCTATTCAAAACCCCTCGGGAACCCTCGGCACGGCTAACGCCCCTACTCGTTGGTGGTTCCTGGAACTCGCCTGGCGAGAAAGCCTGCGGTGACCTGTCAGGATGTTGAAGCCATTCCTGAGTCCGCGTACCTGCCGATGGATCGTCCCTACCGGGACCCGTCCTCCGCGTTTCTGCCATGTCGGTACCCCGACGGAAAATGCGGTCATCACCATCATCCGTAGTTCCTGCCTGGTCCTGACTGTCATCCTCCCTACCGGGAGCATCACTTGAAAAACCAAGCCCAGCCGAACTGAAGAAGTGTTCATAGTTGATGTCCGGCTGCTCCTCACCTGATCGGAGGTCACCTAGGATGGCCTCCTCATCCACGACGCTACGGTGCGATCGCGCGGTCGACGTCATTGAGCTTGTAGTCGAAGGCTACGAGCACGTAGGAGAGTCCTACGGCTGATAACCTGTGATTCGGGCACGAGCCTGTGCCCAGGCAAAGGGTTAAGTTGGGAAAACAAGCCACAAAGAAAGGTCCCAAACAATAACCAATCCCTAGTCCCAAAGATCAGGGGTTCCAACGTACAAGTAACCGAACAACCACAAGTAAACCAAAACACACAGAAAAGAGTTACCCACAACCTTGATCGACGACAGGCCGCACGAATGAGTCCTACCAACCAGACGGCGGCCCGAGGTCTCTTTCTCCCCCGAGACAACGTCGGTCGACGCAGGAGTTCGGCGACGCCCATCCGAGGCGTGACGGAACTCGTGACACTTGAGCCAAACACCAGTCGATATGACGAGTGCTTGATGGAACTGACTGGCTCATCGCTACCGCGAGACTCCAGTTGACATAAGCAACACATGGCAAATCACATCATATAAAGGGCTAAGTCGCGGCACAGGAGCTTTCCTAGCAGCCGGACAAAAAAAAAGCTATATAAGTAGTTAGAATGGCTTTGTGTGGTCCTTTTAAACCAAGTTAAGTCATGATGAGTGGACAGTAATGCGTATAAATATATCTAGCCCCTGATATACTCCATCGCAAGGCCACATAGTTCAGTCACGAAAGTCCAACAGCTGCTGCGCACCAAAACATGTTTCATCCGTGTCCCCAATCCTTACCCTCCAGACGATTCCATGGAAGCTCCCTTGGGACCCCTTGGGACCCCTTGGGACCCCATTTACGGAGGCCTTCTGGGAGCTTCCATGTCTGAGGGATTGTAGGCCCAGTTGTCCAGTGGACCTGGTAGAAAAAGGGAACCCTTTTGGGGTTCATCACTTTTAGTGGGGCACCTGCCAAACAAAAAGGGAAAAAGAATTGGTGCCACTGGACAACTGGGTAGGTGCCACCGCTGGCAGCCAATCCTCCCATCTCATTCGGTTGCCGTCCGTCGTACGGACTCGTCCGTGCCTCTGAAGCTGGCACCTCGATCTCTTGCTTCAGCCCCTCCTGCGAACCGAAAAGCCCCCATCTTTCCATCGGCCGATTCGCCAATGGCAAATCGGACGACATGTTTAAGGAGAGAATTTGAGAAATGAGGGGAACGGGATTTAAGTTGCCATATGGCTCGAATAGGTTCACCCACCTTCCAAGTCAGACTCAGGACAGCTGAATGCTAACATTGATGGAGCTTTATTTCAAATGTGTCATGATGTGTCAAACAGTTGGATTCGCCCAGGTATAGACATCCACAACATGTGTTGGATCACGTTGCTTCGTAGGTCCTGACTCCACTCATCAGAAAGTACGGCTGTAACCGTCGCTTACTAGGCGGCAAGCAGCCATTCCCTAACGTAGGCACTGGGTCTATCCGAGAAACATATCCTGGAAACCGGCATGAGCCCATTCGCATGGCAGTTGCAGAACCGTTCGGTTGAAGATGCCCCAAAAAATGGGGTCGACAGAAGCAGTG
The DNA here is from genome assembly GCA_963377175.1 of Effrenium voratum. Classification (NCBI taxonomy): domain Eukaryota; class Dinophyceae; order Suessiales; family Symbiodiniaceae; genus Effrenium; species Effrenium voratum. The sequence continues at coordinate 139,093 of CAUJNA010000500.1, read as the reverse complement.
TTCCCCAGCATCCTGGTTTCATGATATCCGTTTGCAACCTAAATGAGGAACAACTGTCCCCAATTTGTATGCAGCTGCCGTGTTCTTGGCAAAAAACATCATACAAAACAACAACGAATGAACGGACACGTGATCCGATGACTGCCCAACCGTTGCATCATACGACCATTGTCCCTGATTCTACCATTGCAGTCGGCTGGGTCTCCTCATCGGGCTCCTCCATCCAAAAGCGCGCCTGCGATGATTGGCATATGCGCAACATGTGAGCAACTGTCCGTTGGCTCTACCAGCTTTGTAGCATCGGCTTGTATAGGGGTGAATACTTTTGCGCGCTTTTCCGTGGTCTTGCTTACAAACTCCATCCTGGCGGCTGCACAATTTCCTCCCACTGTCCGGTGATGCTAAGGGTGTTGCTGGTGATGCTGTGGGTGTGGAAAATCAAAGTCATGAAAAGCCAAAAAGCCAAAAAACGCCACCAACGCCACAAAAGCTGCCAAAAGCTGGCAAAACCCACTGTCCAGAAACGCAACACATAGTGCTCGCTTTAAGCCCGAAATTGGGGAGTCCAACCCTACAATGGACAACAGGGGTGCTGGGCCGTGCTCGTGTTCCTTCACTCGCCGTTACTGCACATGGTTGTAGACAAACAACAAAGAAAGAAACAAACAAACCAAACCAACCAACCAACCAACCAACCAACCAAACAACCAACCAACCAACCAACCAACCAAGTAGTAATTTTAGGGTACGCGTGTAAAATGTAAAATTTCTACACTTTGATCCTTCAGGCAAGAAGATATCACCGCGTGGCGGCCCTGCCATCAAAAAACGCACTTTGGTCTCAAACAAACGCGTTAGGTACGAGGCTTCCTGAAAAAACATAGCGCGAACCTCACACGCACCAGCGCGTACCCACGTCCCTGCCATCAAAAAACGCACTTTGGTCTCAAAAAAACGCGTTTGGTACGAGGCTTCCTCAAAAAACATAGCGCGAACCTCCCAACTGTTGCCCCTGCCAGCAAAAAACACAAAATGCGAACGGCACCGCAGCGAGACGCACGCACCGGCCCGTACCTCCATTTCGTGCGAGACTGTCGCATCGAAGACAACTTTTTACGCACAGGGCCAGCACTTTGAGCCCGCACCTCGATCTACACCAGGCCTTAACTCTTACCGTAAGAACCCCTTAGTGTAAACACTATTTGGGGAACAAGATCCGCAAAAACAGCCATTTCATTCCCATAAAGCCGTAAATATGGGTGAGCACTTAGTTCGACCCTTTGGAGATATCAAAATCCATGTCCACTCCACTTGTGAGCTGGCGCGCGCCCAATTTTCAAAAAATCTCATAGCCATGGAACCCAAAGTTGGAACCCAAAGGCCAGGACAACCAACCCTGAAACCCAAACGGATGGACACTACGGGCTTCTGTCGCCCGTGTGAACTTCTGCCTTCAGTTCCGGGGCGTACCGAAGCCGAGTCTTTCCGCAAAACACGGAGTCACAGTCACTGCGTTTGTCATGAAAGCGAGGATGGTTGAAGAGAGGGAAACACTCAGATTCTCAAAGACAACTTGTTCACCTCTTGTTCACGTTTGCTTAATTTTAGGGTTTTGAGGACAAAATCCACGCCGATCGGCACCATGGAGGAAACTGGAAACCCAACAATCCCAACTGGTGTTGCCTGAATGCGCAATGGGCTTGTCTCATGAGCGTTTCCCCGCTTTCCTTGAAAGCATTCCCAAGAGTTCCTCGTGACCCCAGGTCAAGCCATGGTTGCGATACCAAAATGGATCAAAATATGTTTAATAAGCCACCTAATAAAAAGTGGTTGGTGGACATGAGTCCCCCTGTAGCCCAGAGCCAGGGGGCAATAGTCCCCTTGGTGGTAATGGAATACTTGTAGGTCCCCGGATCTATTCCCAACACGGATGGATCCTGACAAATGCCCCTGTGGATTATCTGGATAAGTCCTGGTGGTTTGTCCTCTGTTCAATGTACCAATAAGCGGTTGCTGCAAGCTCCCTTTGTACTCGTATAGCAATTGCGTCGGATGATGCAATGGAAGCTATGTACACTATGTTGACAAAAGGGCCTTGAGCCAAAGATACACATGTATGCTATGAGACCAAGTGTGCAACACAAACAGGAACAAAAACAGACACAAATTTCTTTTGGTCTCTAGCATCTACTTACTATGTAGGATCGGCTTCTTGGCCTTTAGCCGTAGCCTTGTTGTCTTATTGAAATCTCTCGTAGCCAAATGGTTGAAATTGAATTCATCCTTTTTCTGCTGGATGATTGACTGTACTGTGAATGCGTGATACCTAGTTGTATCAAATGGAAAACGTTGCGAGACACTATACACGTGCCGGAGGTGTGAGACTATTGATCGCTCATTGAGATATTCTTGATGGGCATGAGGATCAATTTCATCTGATATTCGTGGTGTCGTTGTCGTATGAAAATTCTCTGCCTCGTTCTGGGTGCTGCAATCCGGATGGTAAAAATGATTCACCATTTCCTTTGATTCCACTTGAAGCTGCTGTCGGATTGGCTAGCCCAGTCATATTCCTTCCAGCTCTGGTAGCTGAAATCTTTCCATCCTTGCTGTTCGGATCGGGACCAGTTCTGCGATGATGTTCCCCTTTCGGTCTTTTGTTCGCTCTTCTTCCTTTGGACGAAATCTTTATATCGCTGCTGGTCTCTCTGCTTGTTTGCGGCACAGCTACGGATGTATACGAACAATGGAACGTGAGAGTCCGAGTCCTGGGAGCCCAGCATAAACATTTGGTTGCTGATGTGCTTAAATCGTTCGGAGGATGTCACTGTGTAATCGGATATCGTTGCCTCCGCATCGTTGAGCATCGCCGTGTACTGAGCCTTGGACATCTTTGCCATTTCTTCTTTTCGATGAACGTTCTGGATGTCGGTCTTGCCCCAGCCAAACACGAATGTCATCATACAATCTGGAAATGTTCTGTCATACCCTGATCCAGTTGTTGTGTGGATGTGGTGACGAACAAGAGACTTGATCGTGGTTGTTGTCGTCATAGTGATGTCGACACGATACTCGGATTTCTTTGCTGCTTCGTTCCACATTCTCTGGTAATTCTTCATGAGGTAATTCATGAGTCCTTCTTCCGGATCATATACCTCTTGATGCTTGCTGAAGGTGTTCGCGGATTTGTTGGCATCGCCAGTCAAAATATCGCACTGATACTCGGTCACATGTGGCAGGACTCCCTTCTTCATGTCGTCCATGGCAGCGCCGTGGGTAATGTTCGGATGGATATGAAATACTCCGACTGTTGCGAAGGGGAGGTCTGCTCTGGTCACATGGCGGCCGTCATATTCCATTCGAGGGTCTGCAACGGATTTTGGAAATTCTCCCATGATCTCATCTTCGAAACGAGTCTGACTGACCATGATTTCACCGTTCTTCCCGAGCTTCTGAATGGATGTGCGAGGTGGCAATCGATCTCCTACGAACCTCTTAGGATCGTTCTTCATGGTCAGTCCTGTTGTTGCCAAGCAATCGGATGTCGGAATATCATAGTCCGGATCAGTGCAATCGGATTCGAGTCCAAAATAGCATCTGAACATTCCGAATGTTGTGCTCCAGGATTTTGACTTGGTGGAGATGTATCTTGCCAACAGTTCAACTCGTGCATGTGGTCCTCCTCTGATGAAGCATGCAATGGTTCTGGATAACCATTGTTTCAATACGATTCCCTTGTAACCGGCCCTAATTAACAGTCGGATGATGGCCTTGTTCTCCTCATCATGGGGATCGGTAAACAGATCTGCCTCATTGATGCAAAGGATGTTCGAGCTGTTCTTGATCAACTGCATGAGGATCGGTCGGTCATGGATCGGCCAATTCTTGAGTTCTTTTCCATCAAGCCTCGGGTTCCTCGACAGGTTGCCGTGGTTCACTGTCAACAGGTTGAGCATATTTCCGGATGGGAATTCTCTTTGTTGCAGGTAGTCAATCTCTGGTCCTTCGGTTCTTGTGAATAAGGATCCCAGGATGTCTGTATACTTCTTGATGACTCTTTCATTAGTGTCATACCGCAACTTCTTGATTCCCAACGGAAGCCTAAGCGGATACCCGGATTTGTCTTGGGCTGCACGGAACTCCTCAATTGTTGGATTTGTATCTGAGGATTCGTAGTAGAACTCCATCTCTTTGAAGTTGGCTTTCGGATCCACATGTCGTAGAGATCTCAGTTCGCATTCACTCAACTCATGATTCAGAGTGTCCGGATTCTTCTTCAAGGTCTCCAGGAGATTCTGGAACTGGACTCTGATATCTTGGAAATCTTGTTTTGCTTCAGCCTTGGACTTGCTGCGAGTGAAATCTTCTTGGTTGAAGTCTTCGTGAAAATGTTCAACATCGTCTTGCGTGAGGAAGTCCAGGATCGAAACCTTTGGCTTCACGGATCGATCATCTGTAGACTGCAAATCCTCTTCTTCGTGTCCACCTGAATGTCTTCTTTTCTTGTTCTCGGATTGTTCTCTGCTGTCGTGACCAGATTCATCCTTCGTGGAGTTGATCCACTTGTAGAACTGAGCTGCGAATTCCGGGATCGTGGTTTCCACAGTCTCCCTGTCGTCTTTGTTCAACAAGTTCCTCAGGATCATGTTGTTCTGCATCAACAATTCTCCATCGCCATCGTACATGGCAGCAATATTGCTCGGATAAATGGTCTCCTCGGTCAGGATGATGCGCTCTCCAGTGGAATGGAGGTTGTAGTTGTTGTCCTGATCGAATGCCAGGATTAGCAGAGCATCTCGTCCCTTTGGTGCATATTGCAATACCGATTCGATAGGTGCGTCGTCGTAGAGGACGTCATCGATGCATGCAAGATGGACATGTTGTCTTCCTCCCGGTTTGGATGTCTTGCCTGGTCTCAGGCCTTGCTGCTGGATCTTCACGAGCTGATCAGCATATGTGACATGGAACGCAAGTGTAACCGGATGGTTCGCAAATGGCACAATCTTCTTCGGAGATGCCGGTCGTTTCTCATGGGATGACTTACCGGATTGCCAATTCCAATGCTGATCCTGCTCATCATCCTCGTCGGCATCGACATTCTCGTAGGATCGTGGCAGTCCATAGGATGGTTCTGGCCACTTCTGTTCCTTCTTCTGGCCTTGCCAGAGCGGGCGGCCAATGGATTCAATTTCCACGTGCCGGGAATGACCCGCCGTGCAGCGGATATACATCTCCATGCCCTTGTCGTTGTAATAGTCCTTTCCATTGGGCCGGAGAGCGGATCCTGTGGCTTTGTCCAATAGGCTGCTGATCCATCGGTGTTTCGGAACAATCTCATTCTTCGCCTCTCTCTCTTTGTATGTTCCATCAAACTTCGGATAGACGAATGCTATTTCGAAGCGGCTCTTTCCGAATGTTGGGGAAACTGTCATCAAGAAAGTTCCTGGTTTTGCTCCAAGGAAATTCTTTGCATGGACAATCTGCATGAGCACTTCCCAGAATTCCGCGGATCCATCAAGGTTGACTTGGATCTGCCGTTTGCATTCTCTTCCTTGTCGTGCATTGTGCCTGAGGTTCTCTGAGAACAATCGACTCAATCTCTCCACTCTCCATAGGATGAGATCCACAATGTGCCTTGCATTGGATGGATCGATTTTGTTCTTGAAACCTTGGCATAGAGAAGCAACATTCTTGGTTGTCCTGTCCATGTCGATCAGTCCATTGTGGTTGACTGTCGGGATGACTTCTGTTGTGAAATTCTTCGGATCGTCATGGATGTAACAGCAGAACTTATAGATCTTCTTGATGAACTCCATGTAGTCCGACTCGCCGTCCTTGTCGTCGCCACGGATTGTGGATTGCCAATAATTGTCAAACCGTGTCTTAAGCCATGCCGGCTTTGGCATTCCAGATGGTCTCTCATGCTCGGGGATGAAGTGGAAGTCCTTGTGATCAAAATGCAGGTACGCACACTCATGGTAATACGGCTCCACAAATCTGAGGAAGTCCGGATTCCAAAATGGCTCTGGATGCGTAGTCTCCTTGTAAAACTTGATGCTGTCAAGTGGATCTTCACTCTCAGTTCCCGTTGGCATGCTGGCTGCTGGATTATCGGATTGGCTTTTCCACGCTGCTTGGTGTAGCTTGATATCGATGGACGGTGGAGGTGCCTTCACTGTGGGACGCCTTGGTAGTGGAGATCGATCTGCATTTGCTGGAGGTCGATCTGCATTCTGGCCGAAGGTAAATCTGATGGTCTGATTCCGTCTCCTCGTCCAAGGATGCTGATGGCTGCGCCCTTGTCTTTGGCACAAGTTTCAGCGGCGGTACCGGTGGCTTCTTGGGCATCGCCTTGCTCTTTGGCTGTCCCTCGGAGGGTTCGCCTTCTGTTTCACTTTCCTTGTCCGACTCGGAATCGGGATCATAGTCGACTTCGTCCATGTGGATGTCATCATCTCGAGGATTGGATCTTGTGTCCTGATCGTCGTAGATGTCCTCCATGGATTCGTCGGATGAAAAACCCGGCAAGCAACTGTCCTGGCTTTCTTCATCTTCCGTCTTTCGAAGTGGTGATTCTTTGAGTGGGGATGCACGGCTCTTTCCGGATGGATTCTTCCCGGATGACTGCGGCGTCTTCAAAAGGGAGAAAACATTGGAGAGCATCGGCATGTCTTCGGCAATTTGCATACACTGTAGCAAAGATTCGGAAATGGTTGTAAACCAAACTGGCTGCGGATGCAGACACATATTTCTTGAGATTCAAGAATGGTCACATGCAATGTAATCATCACGGCACTGAGGATTTGATAATGCAAAATGAAAAATTCATGCAATTGAAAATGGTGGACATGTCACTCATGCCCAAGTTCCCCAGTATGTGAACATGGATTCGGCTACACCGATACCGAAAAATGCGACTATGTCTGGTCCATGTTTTGTATTGTGTGCCAGCCATTCAACCAAAAATGCCTTGTTCTGCAACATGGTACGGAAGGGCGGATGAGCGTCAACGTTCAGGAGGTTACCTGTCAATACTGCTTTGATGAGTTCATCGGCCTTAGCAGAATGCTTTGTAAGTGAGTCTGCTAAACAGTCTTCGCTTCGTACATGTGCTAGATCGTGCATCTGTCCACTGTTGCTTTCTTTTCGAAGCATCTGGATTAAATGCATTGTTTCTTTCTGTTCCGGTTGATGTGTTGTGGATGCTGTCGTAACAAGATTATTAGCATCGGTCCGGATGTGAACATCTGCGATTTCGCCTGTTAGGTCTGACCAGAGTCCGCGAAGAAATAAGGCTGAACCGTAACAACGCATTAGTCCATGTAGTTCTGCGACAGTAGTGGACATTGTTGTAGCGGTGATCTTATGCATCTCGTAGTCAACTAATGAGCCTCTCGAGTTCGAGGTGCCTTGGCGAAGATCTCTCTGTTCAGCAAGAAAGATAACATGCGCGCGTTGGGATGACTTATCTTCATTGTTTCGATAGGATGCATCGGGATACCCAACTATGCGTGTCTTTCCCCGAAGGGGCCAGAATCTCATACTTAGCGGGATGCTCTTGATGGTTCTGACTGTCTTATTGATCGCGCGAACATCTCCAATGGTCGGTGAGGATGCCTTGGATGCACACCTGGAGAATTGATAACCGATGTGGAATTGCGTTCGCGATTGTAACCAATTGATCTGACCTAAGACACTTCTGTAGGCAGTGTGCATTTGAGGAGTGAGTGGAACGTCGTCCTTTAAGTACTTGTCAAATGTGATCTCCTGAAGTTCGTCAATGGCGACATTCTGATGTACATTGATGTACCAACCGTATTTGTCATCTTGCTTCCATTGGATGCGTTGTCCTACGAAAAGGCAATCATTCTTGTCTTCTGAACCGACTTGGAAATCTCTACAAAGTCGACCCATGATTTCCTTCTCAAACACGTCATCACCGGTCATAAGAAGATCATCAACATGTAGAGAAAGTGCTCCATGAACTTGTCGATTCTTGGCATTGTTTCCAGAAACGGGGTCCATGAGATAGTCAACAGCGCCTTCTAAATCAAATGTATTGGATGATTTCTTTTCACTGGTCGGTGCGGATTTTGGAAGCTGTTTACCGTAGTAAACATATGTACATCTGTCTGCCCTGGTGGGCACCAGACCGTATGATCTGAGTGCCGAATCGAGGATGTTCCACCATCTGCGTGGTGCGTCGTTCAGCCCATAAGCAGGCTTCTTCATGCGTGCCCCAATGTGTGGTGGATATCCCATTTCAGGAGGGATCTGACAAATGATGTCACGATTCTGATCGTATGCCTCGCCTTGGAGAAATGCTGTCTTCAAATCCATATGAAAAATGTTCCAGCCCTTGTTTGCGGCTGCTTGGATGGCAAGGCGGAAACCACTCCTGGATGCAGCAGGACTGTCTGTCTGCTGATCATTCTTCTGCTTGTCTTGAAAACCCCTGAGGACCCAACGAGCCTTTGTCTTTAAGAAGTTTCCGTCCTTATCTCTTTTCAGAGTAAGGACCCATCGTCCGGTGACCCAATTCCTGACATGTAATTTTCGTGTATCGACCAAATCGAACACTTCATTGTCGAGCCAGGATTTGCACTCAAGATTCTTGGCTTCAAGAAACTGCTTTTGATAAGCCTTTATCTCGGTGGCTGTTGCTTCCTTCCGCTTCTTACCAATGAGTGCGGATGTGGATGAAGCCTTCAAGGATTCTTGCCTGGATGAGTATAAGACTAAGAGTGCTCGGTCATCGTCCGTCATGTTCTTGCAAAGTTGGTCAACATGGTTCTTGTCCTTGTACTTTTGATGAGAGAATCCGCACACATTGGATGGTTTGAAGGTCCCTTTTACATGTCCAAGAAAGACAGGGTTTCCTTCAATATCTCTCGGAACTGTAAAGGATCCAGTGTTGGAGCATATCTTCTGCTCGGCTGTCATGAATGACCAATGTGCTTCATCAAGAACAAGATCTGCTTCTTGATCATCGTAAGGTATTGTCCTCTGTGAGTCTTCGGATTCACCGTCTTCCTGGTCAGTGTACTGGTTGGCTCTCTGTGAACTTCCTGTGCCGGATGAAGTTGGAACGTGAGGAATAAGTTCTTCTTCACTCTCATCTTGCATCGGCAAACTGATAGGATTGTTCGGATTAAAGTTGGATGAAGCTGCAGGTTCATCTCTGGGAGATGATACAGGCGTATCGTCATCATCGCCTGTCTTCTTCTTCTTCTTTCCTGTCTTCTGCTTCTTCGGTGGACTGCTTTGCAACGGATTAGTTGTCTCTTCTTGTTCAAGATGCGGCAGTTCAAGCTCTTCATCGTTGTCTTCTGCTTCGGGATTTGTTAATATGGCAGGTGGTGATGGCACCACGACAGTTGGAAGAACCGGTTGAGATGGTTCTGACTGAGACGGCAAAGTAACATCACCCCCCAGTCGATTGAGTCCACTTGAGGATGAAATGGACTGCTTTTGCCGTTTGACCCCGGGATTGTCTCTGCCCGGTCGGTCATGTGGCGGCAGTGGTGGATCCACTGGACTGTCTGGTGACACACCTGGTGGTGCTGGCGGCATAGGATGATCGGGTCGATCATGTTGATCAGGCTGATCTGGCTGATCCGGTGGAGGATCGCTCATGTTCTCGTCTGGTGGTGTAGGCGGTCTTGGATCAGGCATGGGATGGTCCGGTTGATCAGGTGGCTGCTGTGTATCCGGCGGTCGAGGTGAGTTCAAGGGATCCATGGGATCGACCTCGATCGGCATCGGCTTGATGCTTGGTGCATCTGAGAATGCCTGATGCACGGATGAATACATCACTGCATGCCACGTTTTCGGATTGAAATTTTCCCAATTGCACTTGGATGCTGGCAAGACCCAGATCCTACTCAGCTGATCAGGCTGCCAGAAAGCAATGCACGCATCGTCCGGTGGTGAATTGATAGGCATGTTGATGCCAATAGTATGGACGTATGCTGTGCATGCATCGTATTGTGTGGATGAAATGCATAGCTGTCTTAGCTTCTTGCATCCATTCCACATGTTCTGACATCGCCAGTCATTTGGATTTTGCTTGAAAACATCTATCTCAGTTCCTGGAGGATACTGTTTCAATGTCTTCTGAAATTTATTTACTAGTGGATCTTGGATGATCAACGGAGGGACTTCCTTGTTGAACGGAAGGTCCTGGATTCTGACTGCAGTGCTGCTGCTGGTCATGTTGAACTCCTGATCGATGGCGTCCATCTCCTTGCGAAGGATGTTGATCTCCTTGTTGGTGAACGGCTCGAAGATGTCCTCCAAGAGATACACCTCGTTGTCAAGCGGTTTCACCTTTAGGTGACGCAGGACGATATGCGCAAGATCCTGACAGAACTGGTAAGGGTATACCTGTGCCAGTTTTGTTCTGCTTCCGAAAGTGCCGGCATTTCCTTCAAGGTGTTGATGTTCGTGTTTCACCGAGCTGGTGAAGTTCTTGCACTTTCTGAAAATCGGTCTCATTACCTCTGGTGGCAAGCAATGCATCAAGCTGGTTGGCTTGAGACATCTGAGTCCGGATTCAGGATCTCTCAGTCCGAATGCACAAAAATGGAAATCTCCCCAGGTGACGGATGGATCTGTGAAGAGTTGCTGCATGCAATTCAAATACCAGATCCTGGATGTCTGAGGATTTTCGATGATAAAATATCTCTTGTGCTTGAGCTGATATCGCGCAATGGATGCCACAAACTCGATCATCGGGATATAGCGTTGTCGCTTCTCCCAGACCTTCTGTTGATCTTGTTGGATGTTCTGCATGTTCGACCATGGTCCACAGACAGGGGCCATGAGAATGAGATCAGGTGCTTGTTCTCGAATGATCTCCATGACCATATGTCGTCCCTTGGATGTCATTACGTCAAATCCTGTTCGGATGTCGACTGGTGTCCCAACCTTGAGACCTGTAAGTGCACAGCATTGACTGAATCTGGCACTTCCTGCAAAGATCTCTAGGACGTGGATCTTCCCTTTTCGCACACAGTTCCAATGTGCTTGTTCTGAGATGGATGTTCTATCTTCAGTCATATCTTCCACGTTCATAGGTCCTGCGGATGGACGGGTCTCAGATGGTGTTGGTACCAATGGTGGTTTCTTCGACTTCCCAGCGATGCGTAATGGCCGTGAGGATGCTGGCTTTGGAGTTGGAATGGTTGGCTGCTTCTTCTTGGAATCGGATGATGTTCCTTCCGGATCTTGCTGTAAGGATTCTTGTTCCTCGGGCAACAAGAAATCAACTCCAGGCTTTCCCGGAGGGATCGTCTCATCCTTTCTGACCTTAGTCAGGTTGACCTTGATGAGTCTTGTTCCAAGATCAAGTCCAACCATAGCTCCTTCCAAAGAAATTACTTTTCCTTTGATCCAGATTCCTCCTCTGCTTCCATCGGAACGAATCTTGGATTTGTCTTCCTGCCAGTAGAATACCTTGTCCTTCAACTGCAGAGGTTTGGCACTCATTCGGAGATTCTGTGCAAGGTCTCGTCGGATGTCTTCGGATTGACGAGCTTCTTGGAATGACTGCTTCGACAGCTGCTTGACTTGAATGGCTGTGAGCTCTTCTTCATTCCGATCAATCGTCAACTGAGTTGGAGTTGCGACATCGAGTTGGGTGAGATCTGCTGGTCTTCGTCCGAATGCAAGTTCCAGGGGTGTGACACCCCCGTAGGTTACCGTTTGGTTCCTGACAGTTGCTGCGGCCTTCGCCAGCTGTCGGTATGTGATCTTCTTCAATGTGGCAGGTGCAGTGCCGGATTTGATTGAATGAAGCATGATCTTTAGCTGTGCCTTCAAAAGTCGAACTGCTGATTCAGCTCGATTTGGCCATGGTGTATTTGGTCCCAACGAGATTGGTGTTATATCGAGGGATTGATAAAAATGTTCCCATGTCTCTGACATGAAGGCTTGATCGCCGACAACGGATTTTGGCTGCAGGTGGTACTGGTCGAAGTAGTTCCTGAGGACAGTAATGTTCTCGGATTCTTGGGTAGTCTTCACTACCTCAGCAGTGAGCAACGTTGTTGCTCCGTCCAGGATGACAAACACAATGATATGTTCTCCAGTTCCCAATGGAACTTGACAGTGATCGATGAATGTCATGTCTCCGAAGGTGTCCGCTCGAAGTCCACTGGTCTTGCTTCGTGATGGTCCTTGCTTGGCTGCCTGGCAAACTTCGCATTCACTTCGGATCTTGTCATAGAGGTCGTAGATTGATTTTGGCAAGTGGAGCGCACGGGTTCTAAATCGAAATTGTTCTGTGTTCATATGATGATGCTGTAGGTGGAGCTTCTTCAACTCTTCCGGATTTGACAATCGCTTGTGGATTCTGCCTAAGGCTGTTGGCAAAGAAGTCGGTTCTTCTGCGGATGGCATAATAGGATCTGGCTCAATAGTCGACTGGCCCTTCTTGTCGATGGTCCTATCTGCGGCTGATCCTGAACCTGATTCTTGCGGATTGTCCTCGAGAGTGAAAATGGTCTTACCTTTCCACAGGTTGATCAACGGTTTGTTCGCCTGGGAGGTAAGTCTCCAATTGTCTTCAAGGATTTCTGGGTCTCCACCTTTGGTTGCATCAATGATTTCCGTGGTACGTTCTCGGCTGATGTTATCAGGATTAACTGGACATCCCTTTGCTCCAATCGGTGTGAACAAAGCCTTGCGAGGTGTCATGTGCACACGGATGAGCTTCTTGTTCTTCTCGTCGTGTATCCAGTGGTCCTGCTTTGTAGTACCAATAATCCTTGGAGTTGCTGCTTCCTCTTTTGTCTCGGATGATTTGGATGCACACACTGTTTCACTCTTCGGATTTTCCTCGGATTGAAACTTGATGCTGTCATCATCATCGTAGACATAGTTGATGAGGCCTTTCCTAGCAATTTCTCCATGGGATTTCACTCTTGCCACACCTGCAAGATCGACGAGTGCATGTCCTGTACCGGATACTGGAACTGCTTGACGATTCATACCAAAAGCCTTACAGGTGATCTTGTCACACTGAGGTGTATGCTCGATGGTCATGTACAGGTTCCGCATCTGGCTGATGCTCAAAAGGATCGGTACAGTTCCTTGTTCAAGGATGTCGATGTTGGTACTGCATGGAGGTGTTGTATGATATCGAAGATGCAAGGTCCAATTTACCTTGGCTGTCTCTCCATTGGCAAAAGTGAACTTGGTCTCGGCCGGAATGTACTGATAGGAGATGATGTCCTTCATGGGTTCGATGGCCTGAGTAAAACGCTGGATCGCATACCAGCTGCCCATGGATCTGGTACATCCATTGTCCAGGATCGCATAGGTCGGATTTTGCTGAGGGTTGATGACAGGCGCCATCAGCTTTGTTGCCAAGAGGCTTTGTCTTGCTGTCGCTGTCAATGTATGCTCAGAAACTGTATCGTCTTGGATCAGCTTCTTCTGGATGGCTTCTTTCTCAATCTGCTCATAGGCGTCATGGAATGCCATCATCGCTTGTCCTGTGCTGGATGTCTCATGAGATGAGTACCAGCCATGTTCACTCCAATTCCAGGATGAATCCCAATCTTGATCTGTCCAACCGGCATATGTAGGCTCTGCGGATGGTGCAGTCTGCTGGATGGCGGGCTGCTCCTCCTGTTTCTCTGCGATGGCTGCGAACGTTTTGGATTTTCCTTTATCCTGTCCGCCTTTTCCTTTGCCATGATCGCTGAATGGATAACCTTTGTTTCCATCGAAAGGATATTGGAATTTTGATTTTCCTTTCTTTCCTTTCTTTCCTTTGCCTTTTCCCCAATATGCCTGGTCGTAGGGATCCGAATACTCGTCGGCCATATTGGCCTTCCCGCCAGAACCGCTTTTCTTGAAGGGTTTGAAACCACCTCGTCGGTGATTGCCCTTTTTGCTGGATGATTTTCCTTTTCCTTTTCTTTTCTTGAATCTGAAATTGCGCCCAGACACTCTTCTTGCAATAAACGCATCGTTCTCCTCGAGTACCCAAAATGTATCTTCATCATTGTTCGACATGAATCCTTCGTATCCTTCTTCATCTTCCACCCAAAAGCCTTCTTCACCTTCGTATTCTCCTTGTTCCAGGATGTAGAAGGTATTGCTTTTATGTCCTCCTGGAGGTCGGATGGATGGATCTTGGATCGAGGTCCTGGTTGTGATGAAAAGGTCGTGGTACTGCGTCTTCATCATCTCGTAGGTGTAGTTGTCGAGTGTGATGTTCCTCAATGACATTGCGCTGATCAGTCTCTCTCGCTGCTGATCGGATAATTCACTTTGGATTATGAAAAACTGTGCAATGAGGTTGTCGCTGAGGGGAAATGCGTCCATGTGTCTTGTCTGCCTGCCGTTGATGTACTGCCTGAGTACGTCCGGTTGTCTGCTGACAGCAGATCTGGAGGCGCGGCCCTCGCGCCGGCTGCTTGCTGATGCGCGGCCATTCTTCTTGCATTGGCATCTTGCACGGATGCTAAAAACTCTGGTGACTGTGCCGTGTGGATGGGCAACAGGTCCATCCAGGCTGCCTTCAGTCTCATCAAGAGAATCTCAAATTTGGATGTGAAAATGAGGAACTCGGTGTTCTGCCTCCTGTGATTGAAGAAACTGAGAAGTCTGTATAAGTACACGTTTGCCGAGCCCTTCAGGAAGAACTTCTTCAACGTGTTCTTGAAGTAGTTGACTCCTTCGTTCGGATCTTGCAAGAGGTCATTCTGGAGGATGGATCGATACATCATGGCATCTCCAATGAGCCTGCTCTTCAGTAACGGTCCTCTCTTGTCTGGATCGATTGTAGTGAAGGTCACCCAATCGTCCACGAGTTCTTCATATCGGAACCAGCTGACTTTTCCGTCGAACGATGGCGGCTGCTTGGCGGTCATCGATAAATTGAGGGTTTCTTCAGTGTAGCCGGATGATCGGCCGACACTTGAATAGGCCTCCATGAAGCCTTCTCCATCGGATGACATTTTGTCTGGATCGGTGCAGGAAAACCTGCTCCGCTACCACTTTGTAGCCCAGAGCCAGGGGGCAATAGTCCCCTTGGTGGTAATGGAATACTTGTAGGTCCCCGGATCTATTCCCAACACGGATGGATCCTGACAAATGCCCCTGTGGATTATCTGGATAAGTCCTGGTGGTTTGTCCTCTGTTCAATGTACCAATAAGCGGTTGCTGCAAGCTCCCTTTGTACTCGTATAGCAATTGCGTCGGATGATGCAATGGAAGCTATGTACACTATGTTGACAAAAGGGCCTTGAGCCAAAGATACACATGTATGCTATGAGACCAAGTGTGCAACACAAACAGGAACACCCCCCCCCGAATTTTGGTGTACACCCTTTGGTGTCCCCTGTTTCAAATAACACACCCAAATGGCATGCAACCATCCCTTCGGTGAGTCGGGCCGAGTCGGGCCCCTTTGGTGCCAATCAATCCCCTTCCGGCCACAAACTCCTCCCGCATCGGGGGCTCCAGCTCGTAGCCTGCCGTTGTTCGGCGCTCGAATCCCATGGGTTCGAATCCCAAAAGACCAGCCCCGCACCACCTTTCTGTAGCTTCCAGCGAAAACTGTGTTTTGGTGCGGTTTTCACCCAGTCCAGGAGGATTCCCCTTGAGAATCTGCAAGTTTGGGTTCCCCTGGCATGTCCTTCTTTAACTGAAGACCATATGGGTTTGTCTCAAATAGGGAAGCCGGTTTCCAAGTTGAAAACCTCAGACAGATCCGTATCCCCGCTTTAAAAAGGCACTTGCCCATTTATGTAAACACACACCTCATATCAGATAGATAGATATATATATATATATGGTCAGCCCCCCCCATGATCCACCTTTTGCTTCTTGAAGTATTTTTAATTACTTCATATGTATTGCAAAATGTGCATTTGCTGCATTAGACTGCCTGGTGTCGTGGTTTTTATGAATTGTATTACTTATATTTGAGATTCAGAATCATGATTGTTTGGGTGCAAAACCATCAACCGGATTCTGGTTCCTGGACAATTACACTTTGAACTGGCCATGACATAAACATATGCATTTTTACAGTGTTTTATTGTGTTCTACTCTTCTGAAGTGCAAAAAAACTGGTTTTTTAGCGTTTGTGAGATATGCAAGTACTCAAATCTTATACAGCACAAATACTGAGGGAAAATAAAAAAAACAAAAAAACTGAGGGACAAACAACAAAAACAATTCAACAATCTCTGGATGAGAATAGCCCCAAATTTGTTTTTTGGTTTTCTCGAGGTTTTTTTGTTTTTTTTGTTTTCCCTCAGTTTTTTTGTTTTTTGACATTATCCATCTAAAAAACCAAAACAACTCGAGTTTTTTGGTGTTTGGAACATCTGGCCTTGTAAAAAACAAAAAAACCTCGAGTTTGTTTGGTCTTTTGGAGTGATAATGTCAAAAAACCAAAAAAACTGAGGGAAAACCAAAAAAACAACAAAACTCGAGAAAACCAAAAAAACAAAAAATACAATCTCTGGAGGAGAATCTTTGGTTTCAGCCCCAAATTTGTTTTTGGTTTTCTCGAGGTGTTTTTTGTTTTTTTTGGTTGTCCCTCAGTTTTTTTGGTTTTTTGACATTGCCCCTCTGAAAAACCAAAAAACTCGTGTTTTTTTTTACAAGGCCAGATGTTCCAAACACCAAAAAACTCGAGTTGTTTTGGTTTTTTAGAGGGATAATGTCAAAAAACCAAAAAAACTGAGGGACAACCAAAAAAAACCTCGAGAAAACCAACAAACACAAAAATTGGGGCTGAAACCAAAGATTCTCCTCCAGAGATTGTTTTTTTGTTTTTTTGGTTTTCTCGAGGTTTTTTGTGTTTTTTGGTTTTCCCTCAGTTTTTGGTTTTTTGACATTATCACTCCAAAAGACCAAAAAACTCGAGGTTTTTTGGTTTTTGGAACATCTGGCATTTGCTTGGTGACAGGTGCAAATGTTTTATTTGGCGAAGTGTCCAGTGGAGTAGACACTTGACATGGATGCAGATTGGCATTGGCAAGACAATTGGAAGCTTTCCCCTCCAGATCTAGACTGGTAGACTTTCCCTTTTGAATTCCTGTTAAAAAGCTTTCAATTTGCAAGCTTTTCCTTCCAGGCAGGCCTAGACTGGTAGACTTTCCTTTTAAAATTCCTTTTGAAAAGCATCCAATTGGAAGCTTTCCCCTCCAGATCTAGCCTTGCGAATTCCCTTTAAAAAGCTTTCAATTGGAAGCTGTTCCTTCCAGATCTTGTCTCCCAATTGGGGTTGCCCCTTAAAAGGGGTGGGAAACCAATAGAAACTCAAGGAATTTGCAATTTGAAGTCTATTGGTTTTCAGTCCCAAGACTTCCCCTTTCAAAGTTCCTTTCAAAAAGCTTTCAATTCGCAAGCTTTTCCTTCCAGACCTAGACTGGTAGACTTCCCCCTTTAAAATTCCTTTTAAAAAGCTTCCAATTGGAAGCCGTCCCCTCCAGATCCTGTTCCTGTTAAAAAGTTTCCAATTGGAAGCTTTTCCTTCCAGATCTTGTCTCCCAATTGGGGCCCTGAAAAGGGGTGGGAAACCAATAGAAATTCAAGGAATTTGCAATTTCAAGTCTATTGGTGTTCAGTCCCAAGATGTGATGCCATGGATGCAGATATTCAGGATGGACATGTTCAGACATGAGGCCACAGGTGCAGACATGAGGACTGGACAGCATCAGACAGTGCAGGTGGACATCCAAACACAGAACAGGTGGATCATGGGGGGGGGGGGGCTGAGCATATATATATATATATATATTATGGGCACCCCCTCCCCCGTCCCTCGAATTTGAAAGGCGACTTCGAACTATCGCGAAATGTTCCACTCCGCGCCTTCCAGAAACCGGCGCAGCAGCATCTCTGCCTCCGGTAGCTCGCCCTGTCGGTCCGCGGATGCGAAGCCGAAGCTTCGGCGTTTGGTTGGTGCCCGAAAAATCCGCCGACCCCATGCCTGGCCCAGAATGGGCCATGCTTGTGGCATGGGGTGTGTGTTCTGTGTTGATGAAGTACCCCCATGTTACAAAATGGTATGTCCCGAGCCGTTTTTTTGTTGGCCCAACATTTGCCTCCTTTGGCTTCTGATGTTCCGTCTTCTTTTCTTTATGTGTTTTTAGCCGGGTGTGAGAGAGAGAGAGAGAGAGAGAGAGAGAGAGAGAGAGAGAGAGAGAGAGAGAGAGAGAGAGAGAGAGAGAGAGAGAGAGGAGAGAGAGAATGGGGAGGAGAGAAAGAAAGAAAGAGAGAGAGAGAGAGAGGGAGGGAGGGAGAGGAGGAGGAGGGGGGCAGGACAGGAGGAAGGGAGAGGAGGGAGAAGAGGGAAGGACAAGAGGGAGGGAGGGAAAAAAGGGAAGGGAGAGAAAAGGGAGAGTCAATGTTGGCGGACTGAGCCGGAGGCTCTAAAGTCCGGCCTCGCCGTGCTATGTCGCCCAAAGGGGCGCATGCCTAAGACTTTGCCTTTCCGACTGACGGCTCGTGCCGCCGACACCTTGCATCATCTGCATCTCCAATGCCCTTGGTGCATCATCACCACCCGCGCGGCCATTGGAGCTCCAGTTGGTGGGAGGCTCAAAAGGGCTCAAAACACTGTAAATATGCAGCGCGCCGGCTGCATTGCCAGCGTCGCCAGTGTCCTCGGCAGGCCCTGTGCGAAACGCATCGCCTGCATCCCCTGCATCGTCTGCGTTCGGGGCCAGTTTGCCCCGAGCCAATCGTGATGCTGCGCGCTCACTCTTGTTTTTGTTGTTGTTGTGGTGGGTGGTGGGTGGTGGTGGTGGGTGGTGGGTGGTGGTGGGTGGTGGGTGGTGGGTGGTGTCTACATCCACCCATCCATCAGCCAGTGAGCCAGTCATTCATCCAGCCAGCCATCCATCCATCCGGCCAGCCAGCCAGCCAGCCATCCATCCAGCCATCCACCATCCGGCCAGCCAGCCAGCCAGCCAGCCATCCATCCAACCAGCCAGCCAGCCATCTTCGCCATGCATCTCATGCATCATGAGCCCATCCCGCAAGGCCGGGGCGCGGAGCAAGAAAATATATATATATATATACTGGAAGGGGCCACAGGCCTGAAGCTGAAAACGCTGCGTTTTTTTAGGCCTGGAAAGTGAACCCTTTGACGGCTAGGCGCAGCCCAATGTCATACGGTCATACGCGCGCAGTGGAGTGCGTGACAACGAGGGTTTTGTGCTCCAGCCCGCCTTTTCTTGCTTTTTTCTTCCCCCCGTCCGCAGAGCCTTTTCCAGCGTGCGCCATGGCCGACGCACCTGCAGAAAGACCTGTGCCAAATCCGGAGCCCGAAGATGGCAGGCCTTCAGTAGATCCAATGCTGGCTTTGCGCGCCACCCGCTTGGTCCTGAAGAAGCAGTTGAAGGATGCCACTCGCGAGATTAAGAATGAGGCGCGCAAGCGGAGCCGCCTACTCAGGAAGGCGGGGGGCTTTCACAGGCTGACCTCGTATGGCTTTTGTCACGGAAGACCGCCACTGACTGAGCGGGGACAGTCGAACCACTTTTGCGTGCCTCCAGTTTGCACAGTTGAGGCACTTTTGCGTGCCTCCAGTTTGCGTTGTTGGCACCGCTTTCACCCTTGCTGATCATGTGGGCCGGTTGAAACATTCGAACAGCTAAGCTGACGATGGACATGTTTCAGGCGGATTCTCGCCCATTTGCCAGCCCGGGGCTGCCTGCAGCATAATCGCACTGTGACCTGACAAAGGCTAGGTGACAGCTGAGCTGTCACTGGAGTCGTCATGTCCAATGGCAGCTGATTGCCTGACAATTGAGAGCATGCAAAAGAGTTTTAGCTTGTCAGTGCCTTGAGGATGCATTAGCTTGATTGTAATGCTTTGATGTCCACATGTGCGAGTTTTGCTTCTCAAAAGGCACGTGCTATGTATGAGGGTGCGGTCAGATCAGACCTGCCTACCACGGGCATAACGCGCCAACGGCGTCCAAGCCATGATCTGGCGTTCGCCATGTTCGGTAAGGCGCTTGAATGAGGGTTTGCCCAGGCGGGTTCGTCGTCGTCGTTCTCGTCGACTTGGCCGTTGTCCCTGCTGTCGTTGTTTTTTTTGCTGTCGATTTTATTGCTGCCGCTGCTGCTGTTGTTCCTGTTGTTCTGGTTCTTGTTGTCGGGGGCTGTGGTGGTGGTGGTGGTGGTGGTGGTGGTGGTGGTGGTGGTGGCGGCCCCCGTGTCCCCTCGTCTTCCCGTCCGCTCGCTCTGTGCAGGTGCCTACATCGACGGGGAGCCCTTCACGGACCCGTGCCTTGGTTTGTTTTTGTTTTTGTTTTTGTTGTTGTTGTTGTTGTTGTTGTTGTTGTTGTTGTTGTTGTTGTTGTTGTTGTTGCGGTTGCCGCCGTCGTCGTCGTCGTCCTTCTTGTTGTCTTTGCTGCTGCTGCTGCTGCTGTTGTTGTTGTTGCTGTTGTTCCTCTTGTTCTCGTTCTTCTTTCTCGTTCTTGTTGTCGGGGGGTCGTGGTGGTGGTGGTGGTGGTGGTGGTGGTGGTGGTGGTGGTGGTGGTGGTGGTGGTGGTGGTGGTGGTGGTTCCCTTCGTCCAACCGCCCCCTCGTTCTGCGCAGGTGCCTACATCGACGGGGAGCTCTTCACGGACCCGTGCCTTGGTTTGTTTTTTGTTGTTCTTGTTGTTTGCGTCGTTGTTGCTGCTGTTGCTGCTGTTTTCGGCTTTGGTTGTTGGTGCTGTCGTTGTCGCCCTTATCGGGTTGGGGTGGTGGTGAGGTGACCCCTTCCGCTTTCTATCGCGTCGTTCGCTTTTCTTTTTATCGGCTCGCTCGCTGGAGCCTCATATTCCCGGACAGGAGACCACTAGTAGTTGACGAGGTCATGCCTTTTTCACAGTCCAGACATGGTCCTGGGTTTTTGGTTTTTATTAATAATAATTCTATTCTCCCACCGAGCAAACCCCGGACCGTGTCTTCAGGCCATTAGGGTTTGCGTCTCACCGTGGTCCTGGGCGGTCCTGGCCCGTGACAAAGCTGCGAGATTGCTTCGCAATTCTGGTCCCATGCCGTTCCTGGTGTGTGTTTTGGGACACGCCGCAAACTTGTTGGCTTCGAGCGCTGCGTGCATGAGTTTTGTCAACAAGGGCTGGCAGTTGGCCTAGTGGCAGACGTAAGATAGATAGGAGCACGTTTGTAACATAGGATGGGAGCACATGTGTAGGTAATGTCACTTAGCGCCACAGTCCTGAGCCCATAAAGCAATCTGTGCTGCCTGTTTTAGCTGCTGCAGAGCCCGCGGCAGCTCCTGCGTCCACACACCAGGAGAGGACCCTTGTGAAAACAAGTGTGCGAGATGCTTGGGTTGCAGCAGAGATGAGGGCCAGAGGGCTATCGGGCCACCGAGCTCGCCAGAGGCTTCGCAGTGAGTGGACCACAGTTCCTCTCGATGTCCGAGCGCGGCAGATGTCGACAATGACCTTTCCAAACGAGCTCCAATGCGGCCACTAGTGTTGAGAGAGGCTGGCAAGCATTGCAGCAGCCAGTGGTGGCTGGCGAGCTGTGCGTGACGCGCTTTCGGGGGAACGGCACCATGTTTTGTTGGTCGGGAGAGTGGTCCCAGATTTCCGATGTTGGCGCCACCGCTTCCATCGAGGAGCTGCGCGCCACTTTACAGCAGCACCCTGGCGTTAGTGCTTTGTGGCGAAGCTTCTTGGAATTTTTCCAGGGTGTGCAGAAGAAGTTTCGTTTGGATCGATGGACAGCGGCTCTTGAGCTTCATTGCGAGGTGACAACCCGCACAGGCATTCCATCAATCCACATTCATGTTATGTTTGACTCTGCCAGGTCTGTGAGCTTATCTGCCTCGGACTTGCGGTTCAGAGATGCCCACCCATACGCTTCTGTGGACGCGCCAAAGGCACGAGGTCGCAGCACTCGTCGTAGCTATGACCAAGGTCACTATTACCTGCAGTGTCCCAAGGTGGGTGGAATATGCATGGAAACCAATTATCGCGCTTTCAGCGCGTATCCAATTAGTCCGGACAGGGTGACGAACCTATGGCAAACCAGCAAGATCAACACCTCGGCTGCAAGGGCAGAAAGCACGTGAAGGCCTATTTAGACAATGTGGCATTTTACACCCAATGCGAGCGTGACCGGGCAATTGCGGAGAAGAAGCAAGCAGCCGAGCAGGCTTTATTGCCATTGCAAAAGAAAGCTGCGCGCATCGAGCTCGTGGGGGCTCAGTTTCTGCCTCAATTTGAGAAACCTATGTTCCGAAGGCGATTCCTTCTTGACCGGGGCCTCATGCCTCGGCAAAACAATTTATGGATGTTCACTCTCTGGCCCTGGAAAGACATTGGCGCGGATCAACCAGATCTTCGGTCATTCAATGCTTTGGTGCATGAAACAATCATATTCGACGAGTGCAGAGCGTCCACGGTGGCCAACAACCGCAAGATCTTCCAAGGGACCACACAAGATGTGGCCCTTGGGCACTCAGCGACTAATATTTTCACATATTCTGTGTGGCTTCATGGAGTGAAGATGGTAGTCACCAGCAATCGCTGGCACGAAGATGTGGCTGAATTGCCAGCATCCGATCAAGCCTGGCTGCAGCATAATGCCATTGTAGCGCATTGCACGGAGAAGCTTTACGAGCTGTGAAGAGGCATAAGTGATAGCTCGGTTGTCTTGGGTCCTTCAGAAAAAACATGTTGCCTTTGGTTCTGTAGGTACACATTTCGTTTGGTGATCGGTTGTATTGAAAAGCATGTTGCTTGCCTTGGTGTTCGTGAGCAATTGGCGGAATTTGTAATTAATAGTGACCGGCCAGAGGCCTGCGACCGTTGGAGCATGGATGCAGCTGCGTTGTGTGTTGAGGAGCATGGGTTTGTTTCTGGGTTTGCCCACATGCAGCGGGTTTCAGCTTTAAGACTAGAGGTAGTCCAAGTCTAGGGTCACAGACACTTCTACCAATTTCACGTTTAGATATGGAGTCATTGCATTCCGCGCAGGCCCCCATACCGAGTTAGGCGACAGTCCCCTTCAACCTTCCACGTGCCCTGTCTCTATCCCTTTTTGGAGGGCTTGAGGCAGTTGAGTTTTTGAGTTTTGGTCGGGCCTAGAACGGGGACCGCTTTTCACAGCCCAGTTGAGCTTCACACGCGTGGCCCCCCGTTGTATATATATATATATGTATTGAGCTACAAGTTTGGTAGGAAGTATGCTACAAATAGTGACGTGTAATTGGGCAGGGTTGGGGATGACACTTGGAAATGCCAAGGCGCATCCAATGACAACAGCAAACATTGTGAATTTAAAAATATTGAAAGGGAAGAAATTTAAACATACTTTTGAGAACTTGGGAAACACCAAAAATCGAATGCGAGACCCTAGAAATCAGGTCTGGCACGAAGCAAACAACTTTAAACAATTCACGAGAGTTCCCTTTTTATTGTTGTAGCTACAATGTTGGTAGGAAGCATGCGAGCTACAAAGACAGCGTAAACATAGTAACGAGTAATCCAGTGCGGTTGGGGATGAACCTTGACATTTGCCATCCAATGGCAAAACAGGATGAAAATTCACAAAAGCTATCTTCAAAATTAGACAAAAACTCAAGAACACGCAAAAACTCGGGAACAAAAACAAGTGGTGGAAAACAATGAAGCATACGAACGCTCGAACATTGAAAAAAAACAGGAAAATCTGAAAAAACACTAAAATTCGAGGACCCCGCCAAAAAAGCGTGAAAAAACGAAAAGCGCGAAACGCGCGAAAACTCAAAGAACACAAACGAACATTCAAAACTCGAAATTCGAAAAACACAAAAACATTTGAAAAACAAACACAACGCGCAACAAATCCCCAAACAAATGCATAACATATGGAAAAACGCAACTGGCGCGAAAAATCCGGAAAAACACAAAAAAATCAAAAAACCTGAAAACCCCAGAAGAAAACAGGAAAACTCGAAATCTCATCGTTTGTGTGTTTTTGTGTCTCATGTTTTCGAGTTGTCATGTTGTTTTTTGTTTTTTGAGTTTGCGCGTTGATGTTTTTTGTGTTTTTTGTGTTTCTCCATGTTTGAGCTTTCTCGTTTTCATTGTAGACACTGCGCGGAGAAGCGTCGCCAAATACGATTGCTTAGTTGTTTTGGTTGTGTTTTTGGCATTTTCGGGGTTTGGTTGAAATTCTGCATTTACTGTTTTTTTGGGAATGTCCATTTGGGACATGGTTGCTGACATTTTGGGACTTTTGTTTTTTCCGTTTTTTGTTATGAATTATCGAGGTTTTTGGGAATGTTGCGTCTACTGACGGTGTTTTTGGCATTTTCATCTGGGACATGGTCGCTGACATGTTTGGTCTTGCTTGTTTGTTGAATTATCGAGGTTTCTTGGTAATTACTTTGAAGTTCCTCATTAAACAAACGAGGTCCAATTGGGAATTGGATGCTGGCATGTTGTTCTTTTCCTTTTTGTTTATTTTGAATTTTGCATTTACTGCGTTCTTTTTGTGAATTGTTAGATGTCCTCGAATTGTCTTGCGAATTTCCCAGAATGGGACTGTCCCCTACTATTAAATTTGATTTTGTAAAGACTTACTCCTAGATTTACAGAACTTAGTTTAGCGTTGCCAACCCTAAATTTAGTATTGCCGAGACTGAATCTTCGGTTTCCAGTACTTAACTTAGCACTGGCAGTTCTAAATTTTAGATTGCCAAGGCTTAATCTCAGACTCCCACCTGTTGAAATTGACCCTTGCGGTTCTTGGTTGTTGTACATTTGCTGTCAGTGATGGTCAGGGATGATGGCCCCTCTTAGTTCGCAAATGCACCCATGCCCGTTGGCAGCAAGTGTGTAGATTACATGGTGCGTGCATGTCTGTGATGTAGCAGCGAACTTACCCTGAATAGCTCCTAGAACCTGTATGAATGCCCTATGTGTTTTGTATGTTGTTTCCATGAGTTGTCCATGAATGTCCTGACTTTTCAATGTTTCAATGGTTGGTCAATGAATGTTCTATGATTTGTCTATGCATGTTCTATGCGTTTGATATGCATGTTCTACGCATTTCCCATGCACTTTGTTATGCACTTTTTTTGCGCGTAGACGGCAAAGAAACATCACCCCCCAGTCGATTGAGTCCGCTTGAGGATGAAATTGACTGCTTTTGCCGTTTGCCGGCGGGATGTCCGCCAGGCTTATCATGAGGCGGCATCGTCGGTGGATCTACCGGACTATCTGGTGATACTCCATGTGATGGATCAGGTGGTGGCATCGGCTGATCTGGCTGATCAGGTGGATCCTGTGGTGGATCCGTCATGTGCTCATCAGATGGACTTGGAGGTCTCGGATCGTGCATGTGTTGGTCTGGTTGATCAGGACGGTCTTCAGGCGGTGAGGATTCATCAGGCATATCCGTGGGATCGGTCTCAATGGGCATCGGCTTAATAACCGGTGCGTCTGCGAAAGTACTTTGTCCGGATGAATACATCACTGCATGCCAGGTCCGTGGATCAAATCCATCCCAATTACACTTTGACGCAGGCATGATCCAAATTCTGTTGAGCTGATCAGGTTGCCAAAGTGCTATACAGGCATCGTCTGGAGGTGATAGAATCGGCATGTTGACACCCACAGTATGGACGTATGCTGTACATTCATCAAACAGTGTGGATGAGATACACATCTGTCTCAGCTTCTTACAGCCAGGTTTCATGGATTGAAACCGCCAATCATTTGGATCCTGCTTGTTGAGGTTGATCTCAGTTCCTGGTGGATACTGCTTCAAGGTCTTCTGAGACTTGCGGACCAATGGATCCTGGATGATGATTGGCTGGACATCCTTGTTGAATGGAAGATCTTGGATCTTGACCGCAGTACTACTGCTGGTCATGTTGAACTCCTTGTCAATGGCTTCCATTTCCTTCCGGAGGAAATCAACCTGTTGTATGCTCAACGGCTCCAGGATGTCCTCCAGGAGGTACACTTCATTGTCCAAGGGTTTTACCTTCAGGTGTCTCATGATAATGTGCGCGAGATCCTGGCAGAACTGGTAAGGGTATACCTGAGCCAGTTTTGTTCTGCTTCCGTATGAGCCGGCGTTGCCCTCGAGAGGTTGATGTTGATGAGAAGTCTGACCTGCAAAGTTCTTGCGTCTTCTGAAGATTGGTCTCATGACTTCTGCTGGCAAACAGTGCATCAAACTCGTGGGCTTAAGGCATCTCAGTCCGGATTCGGGATCCTTTAACCCGTAGGCACAGAAATCAAAATCTCCCCAAGTCACGGATGGATCTGAGAAAAGCTGCAACATGCACCTCAGGTACCAGATGCGTGATGTCTTGGGATTCTCGATGATGAAGTATCGTCCGTGCTCCAACTGGTATTGCGCAATGGATGCAACGAATTCAACCATCGGAAGATATCGTTGACGTTTCTCCCAAACCTTCTGTTGGTCCTGCTGGATATTCTGCATATTTGACCAAGGTCCGCATACAGGTGCCATAAGAATTAAATCAGGTGCCTGTTCCTTGATGATCTCCATGACCATGTGTCGTCCCTTGGATGTCATTACATCGAATCCAGGTGAATATCGACGGGAGTACCAACCTTCAGACCTGCAAGTGCACAGCATTGACTGAATCTTGCACTTCCGGAAAAGATCTCCAGAACATGAATCTTTCCTTTTCGAACACAGTTCCATTGTGCTTGTTCCGGAATAGATGTCATGTCCTCGACGTGCATATTCCCTGCTGTAGCAATGGTCTCGGATGGCGTTGGTGCCAAAGGCGATGGCTTCGACTTTCCTGCAATTCGCATAGGTCTCGAGGATGATGACTTCGGAGTTGGTGAGGATACTGTTTTCCTCTGGGAGCCTGCGGATGAACTGTCGGATTCCTTCTGCAGGGATTCTCGCTCATCAGGGAGCAATAGATCAATGCCTGGTTTCCCTGGTGGAATGGTTTCATCCTTTCTGACCTTAGTCATGTTGACCTTGATCAATCTAGTTCCCAGATCTAGTCCAACCATTGCTCCTTCCAATGACACAACCTTTCCTTTTAGCCATACACCCCCTCGATCGGAACGGATATTGGATTTGTCTTCCTGCCAGTAGAATACCTTGTCCTTCACCTGGAGTGGCTTGGAACTCATCCGAAGGTTCTGCGCGAGGTCTCTGCGGATATCTTCGGATTGACGTGCTTCTTGAAAGGCTTGCTTGGATAAGTTCTTGATCTGGATGGCAGTCATCTCTTCCTCGTTCCTATTGATCGTCAATTGAGTCGGTGTTGCAACGTCAACTTGGATGAGGTCTGCCGGACGTCTCCCGAAAGCGAGTTCCAGAGGTGATACTCCACCGTAGGTGACAGTCTGATTCCTGACAGTTGCGGCGGCCTTGACAAGTTGTCGGTAGGTTACCTTCTTCAAAGATGCTGGTGATGTTCCGGCCTTGATCGAGTTGAGCATGATCTTGAGTTGTACCTTGAGAAGTCGCACCGCTGCCTCAGCTCGATTTGGCCATGGTGTGTTCGGTCCAAGTGAAATCGGTGTGATATCCAAGGATTGATAAAAGTGTTCCCAGGTATCGAAGGCATGATCTCCGACAACGGATTTCGGCTGCAGGTGGTATTGGTCGAAATAGTTCCTGAGGACCGTGATGTTCTCGGCCTCTTGGGTTGTTTTTACTACTTCTGCGGTAAGCAGTGTCGTTGCTCCATCCAGGATGACAAAAACAATGATGTGTTCTCCGGTTCCTAGTGGAACTTGGCAATGATCAATGAAGGTCATATCGCCAAATGTATCAGCTCGAAGTCCACTCGTCCTGCTTCTTGATGGTGCTTGTTTTGCTGCTTGGCAAACTTCACATTCGCTTCGGACTTTGTCAAAAAGATCGTATACTGATTTTGGTAGATGAAGCGAACGAGTCCTGAATCGAAATTGATCAGTCGTCATGTGATGATGCTGAAGGTGGGGCTTTTTCAGCTCTTCCGGATTCGACAATCGTTTGTGGATTCTGCCTAAAGCAATCGGAAGTGGTGTTGGCTCAGTCGTTGGTGCTGCAGGAGGATCTGGCTCATTGGTCGACCGGCCCTTCTTCTCGATGATCCTGTCTGCTGCTGATCCTGAACCTGATTCTTCATCTTTTGGAGGATTGTCGAGGTAGGTGAAAATGGTCTTGCCCTTCCACAGGTGTACCATTGGTTTGCTTGCCTGGGAGGCAAGTCTCCAGTTGTCTTCAAGGATTTCTGGATCTCCACCCCTTGATGCATCAATAAGTTGTGTTGTACGTTCCCGGCTGATGTTGTCAGGAGGAATTGGACACTCCTTTGCTCCATTCGGCGGAAACAGTGCCTTACGAGGTGTGACATGTACACGAGTGAGCTGCTTGTTCTTCTTGTCGAGTATCCAATGGCCCTGCCTTTGAGATCCAATAATCTTAGGAGTTGCTGTGTCTTCTGCGGCTGTGGATGACTTTGACACGCATGCTGTTTCACTCTTGGATATTACCCCGGAGGGAAACTTGATGCTGTTGTCATCGTCATAAACATAGTTGCAGCGACTCCTCGCAATCACTTCTCCTTGGGGTTTCACTTTTGCTACTCCTGCAAGATCGACTAATGCATGTCCTGTGCCGGATACCGGAACTGCTTGACGGTCCATGCCAAAGGCCTTGCAGGTGATCTTGTCACACTGAGGTGTATGCTCAATGGTCATGTAGAGGTTCCGCATCTGACTGATACTGAGGAGGATCGGCACAGTTCCTTGTTCAAGGATGTCGATGTTGGTGCTCGCTGGCGGCTTCGTGTGGTATGTAAGATGCAAGGTCCAGTTGACCTTCGCTGTCTCTCCATTTGCAGAAGTGAACTTGGTCTCGGCCGGAATGTAGTTGTAGGAAATGAGGTCTCTCATTGGTTCGATGGCCTGAATGAAACGCTGGATTGCATGCCAGCTGCCCATGGATCTGGTACATCCATTATCCAGTATCGCATAGGTCGGATTCTGCTGTGTATTGATGACAGGTGCCATCAACTTGGTTGCCAAAAGGCTCTGATTTGTTGTGACGGACAGATTGTGCTGCAAGACTGCGTCTGTATGGATCAGTTTCTCTCGGATGGTCTTTTCCTCATTCTGCTGGAATGCATCATGGGATGCCATCAATGCTTGTCCGTATCCTGATATCTCATAAGATGAGTACCAGCCATATTCATTCCAATTCCAGGATTGATCCCATTCTGGTTCTGTCCAACCGGCATAGGTAGGCTCTTGAGGTTCAGCAACGGGCTGATTGGCTGGTTGCTCCTCGTTCTTCTCCGCTGTGGCTGCGAACGTTTTGGATTTCCCTTTGTCTTGTCCGCCTTTTCCTTTGCCACTTTCATAGGGAGGATATTTTTTGTTCCCGTCGTATGTGTGTTGGAGCTTGGGTTTTCCTTTCTTTCCTTTCTTTCCCTTGCCTTTTCCCCAATATGCCTGGTCGTAGGGATCATAGTGTTCATTGGCCATATTGGCCTTTCTGCCGGAGGTGCTCTTCTTGAAAGGCTTGAAACCGCCTCGTTGGTGGTTTCCCCTTTTTCCTGCTGATGTTCCTTTTCCTTTTCTTTTCTTGAATCGAAAATTCCGCCCTGACACTTTCCTTGCAACAAATGCATCTTCCTCTAGCATCCAGAAGGTCTCCTCGTCGTTTGTTGACATAAAGCCTTCACACCCGTCTTCGTCTTCGACCCAGAAACCTTCCTCGCCTTCGTATTCTCCTTGCTCGAGGATGAAGAACGTATTACTGCGATTGGTTCCTGCTGGTCGGATTGACGGATCTTGGATCGATGTCCGTGTTGTAATAAACAACTCATGGTACTGCGTCTTCAGCATCTCGTAGGTGTAGTGCTCCAAGGAAATGTTTCTCAAGGACATTGCACTGATCAGTCGTTCTCTCTGCTGATCGGATAATTCACTCTGGATGATGAAGAACTGCACGATGAGGTTGTCGCTGAGAGGGAATGCATCATTGTGTCTCAACTGTCTGCCTGATTGATATTGCCTGAAAACTTCTGGGTTATCGGCTTGCAGAACTTCTGGGGCGGTGGTTCCTGCACTGGCTGATTGCTGGTGTAGGACCATTCTTCTCGTGTTAGCGTCTTGCACGGATTGAAAGAATTCTGGGGATTGATTTGTATGTATTGGTAGCAAATCCATCCAGGCTGCTCTCAATCTCATGAGAAGTATGTCGAATTTTGATGTGAATACGAGGAACTCGGAATTGGCCCTCCTGTGTTTGAAGAAACTGAGGAGTCGGTACAGGTACACGTTGGTCGTGCCCTTGAGGAAATACTTCTTCAGCGTGTTCTTGAAATAGTTGACTCCTTCGTCAGGATCTTGTAGCAGCGTATTGTCGAGCATTGACCTGTGTATATATGCATCTCCTGTGAGTCTGCTCTTCAGGAGCGGTCCTTTCTTTGCTGCCTCCACTGTCGTGAGGGTTACCCAATCATCAACAAGTTCTTCGTACCTGCACCAGCTGACCGGCGGCTGTTTGGCCGTCATTGATAAATTAAGAGATTTTGCTGTGAATCCTGTGGATTTTCCAATTCCAGCATAGGACTCCATGAAGATCTCCCCGTCTGACGACATTTTCAGGATCTTGTGGAAAACCCGCTCCGCTACCACTTTTGTGGTCCGGATTGGTACGCTAGACTACCTTATCCCGAGGGAACCGGTAGAATATTGTATCAACGGATTTGGTGGCCCTGGATCTGTTCCTGCAAGGATCCTGTTCAGGGATGTCCTGGTGATTGTAATAGGGAAATACTGTAATCAGGTAAGCACTCTCTCCGTCGGCCCTTTTTCTCTGTATGGTGAACCTAATGCATCGAAGAAAGGCCTTGAGCCAATATGTGATTGCGGGAGACCAAGTGTCGTGCAAAACACAACACAGGGGGGCGGGGGCAGCAAACCCCATCTCAATTTTGCATTTTTTGCACACTTTTGCATTTTTTGCACTTTTTTTGCATTTTTTTGCACCTTAAATACGTATTAGAATTGTTGGAGTGTGAATTTTCACCCCAAGCCCCATCTCAATTTTGCACTTTTTTGCATTTTTTGCTTTTTTTGCATTTTGCATTTTTTGCACTTTTTTGCATTGTTTTGCACTTTTTTGCACTTTTTTTGCATTTTTTAAATCATAATTAGAATTGGTGGAGCGTGAATTCACCCCAAACCCCAGAATTTTTTGCACTTTTTTGCACTTTTTTCGCATTTGCACAGCAGTTTTCAGTGGGAACTGGAACCCGCAGGCTTGAAAATGCTTGTAGCCAAACCGTTTTCAGTGGGAATTGGCGCCTTGAGGCTGCAGAAATTTTCAAGGCCAGACTGGCCTTCAAATAACTAGCAGCTAACTAGCCGCGAAAAGATGTGCAGCCCCAAGGAATTTGGTATGACACTGGCCCCAGTTCCCACAAAAAACTACTGGCCCGTGGAAATTTGGCAGCCTGAAGGTGCCAGTTCCCATTAAAAGCCCACTGGCCTGTGCAAATTTGGCAGCCTGAAGGCACCAGTTCCCACCAAAAAATGCTGACCTTAAAAACTTGGCAGCCAACAAAATCCCTCGCTAGGACATGAGCCAAGGTTGCGAAATTCATGCGCAAAATTCAAAGCAAACCCGCCCTACATTTACAGTGGTATACCGGTTGTTTGCTTCATCCGTAAAACCCTATACTCTATGCACCGATGTATCTGCAGGTCGTGACTTAGTGGGTGTTATGCCAGAAGGAGTGATTAAGACGGGTTGAGGCTTAACCTGCGAACATGAGTTTGGGCTAGGGCCTTAGGGTTGCCAAATACATAGAATATGCTTGATATATTTTTCAGTTTGCAAAAGCAATCATAACTTGCGCGTAGAGTGCAGTGACTTTTAGTACTGGGTATGCAAACAAATCAAGTTCATGCGCAGAAATTTGCAATTGAACACCATGTCAGGCACAAGCTTCAAGTTTTAAGTATCAACTATTCAGTACCTACATAGATTTTCTACAAAGATGTGTATGTGTGCATGCATGTATGTAATGTGTGTGTGTACGTATGTGTGCGCGTGTGTCTATGTATGCATGCGTGTAATGCACGCATATATGTGTGTAATGTATGTGCGCAATGCATGTTCACATGTGTGTATGCACTGCATGTACGTATACATGCACTTATATATGTATGCACATGTCTGTATTTTATGTAATGCATGTAATGTGTGTCTGTTTGTGTGCATTGGACATGTGTGTGCAATGTGTGCGCCTTTGTAATGTGTGTTTGTATGTCATGTATGTATGTATGCATGTATATAGGAATGCATGTGTGCATGGATGCATGTATGTGTTGCGATACGGGCGCAGGCCAACAACGACCCATATAACACAATCCCCGACTAGAACAAAGTCACAGGACATGTGTAACAAAATCCTTTGCTAGGACAAAACCCCGGAATATACGAGTTTCCAAAATTTGCTCACCAGTTGCAATAGTGTTGAATTATGTTTGTTTTTAACATTTACTCAGGCATTGTGAGTGTAACTACGCTCGTACAGTACCTACTTTTGTCCTTTGGGTTCCCCATTTGGTTCCCTTTGCGGACTGTAGGAATGGACCTCTGTTCCGTTGCCTTTTTGCATGGAGGTCCTTGGAATTGCTAAGTTGCATGCTTGTCGCATGATAGCCGATGTGCTGAATGCTTTAATTCATACCCTTGACAAACGCCATTGTTTTGGCTCAAGTGAGCTATTGCGCACGGCTTGTAAAGTCTTCTTGCCCAGGCACGCAATATCGCCTCGAGGCATCTGCGCAAGGCTTGTACTGGATCTACGGCGAGTCCGCGGAAAAGGTGGTTTGCTCACCGCTGCTTAGGGTCGAGTGTGAGGAAGGACCAGCCTTCCTTACTGTGAGTGTAACTACGCTCGTACAGTACCTACTTTTGTCCTTTGGGTTCCCCATTTGGTTCCCTTTGCGGACTGTAGGAATGGACCTCTGTTCCGTTGCCTTTTTGCATGGAGGTCCTTGGAATTGCTAAGTTGAATGCTTGTCGCATGGTAGCCGATGTGCTGAATGCTTTGATCCATACCCTTGACAAACGCCATTGTTTTGGCTCAAGTGAGCTATTGCGCACGGCTTGTAAAGTCTTCTTGCCCAGGCACGCCATATCGCCTCGAGGCATCTGCGCAAGGCTTGTACTGGATCTACGGCGAGTCCGCGGAAAAGGTGGTGTTAGGGTCGAGTGTGAGGAAGGACCAGCCTTCCTTACAGTTGGGGGCTGTTCTGGGAACCTTGCCATTGGGCAGTACCAGATACCTCGACTAGGAGCAGAAGGAGAGTTAGCCTCTGGACAGCGTCGTGGAAACAGCAATGTCTCGCGAAGTGTCTGGAGAAGCAGAGGGGGTCACCTTGTTGGAGTTGATCCGCTCTGGAGCGATCGAGACGCCGGAGGAGATGAGCTTTCCCCGGTGGCAAGCATGGCGACGAGGTCCTGGCAGGAGGCCTACGAGGAGGGTTGATGGCCGAGGGATCCCCACGGCGGAGGAAGTCGAGCTGTGGAGGTCTGTGATGGCCGCCCTCTATGGAGAAGAACGAGTTGATGATCTCGAAGAAGAGGAAGAAGCTGAGGTGGAAGGCCCACCCCAGGGCCCCTTGGCTCTTGTTCCAGTGCGGCCTGCTGGTAGCACTGAGGAGACAGGCGCTGATGCCGCGCCGCAGCCGATTGGGCTTGCGGGCGCTGGCGCTGGCACCCCGACCGGCGGAGTCGGCGCGGGCGGACGGGTCAGCCCTCGTTCTTCGGCTGGCTCCTCTGCACCCGGTGCTGATGAAGTTCGGCAGCGGATCTTCGCGAGTCATGATCCGCGGCAGAGCTCACTGGAAGCGTTCTTGAGCAAGATGAGGAGGTTGGTATCAGCAATGGAGGTGTTTGGGATGGCGCTGGCTCAGGAGGAGGTTAGCTGGAGTTGAGGGCCCGTTTGATTCAGGAGGCTTTCGATGCGGTGAAGGAGTCCCCAAGATGGTGATGTACCTCCGGGACAAGTTCATGTCCGTGGCCCTGGAGGAGGGCGCGACCTCGGAGGAGAAAGGAAAGATGACCCTCGGTTTGGCAGCGGTCATTCAGGATCTTGGCGGCCGCGTCAGCTCCAAGCCCGGGAAGGTCTTTTCCACGCCTTCGGATGAGCTGAAGGAGGAGGAACCCCCACGGGGTCAGAAGAGAGCGGTCCCTGAGGACGCCTCGAATCCCGAGCTCTCCCAGATGCGGGCGAAGCTCGCCGCGCTGGAGATGGAGCTGGAAGGAATCAAGAGAGGGTCTGAGGCGAGTTCTCCGGAGAAGGACCTGGCCATGGCGGTGGAAGCGCAGACAGCGGCGCTCACCAAGGCTCTGGACAGCAGGGGTCCCAATAGCACGGCAACTAGCGTGAAGACGGATTTGCATTGGCCCACGCTGACTGACAACTCCGGAGATGTCCGAGATGTGTCCGAGATACACTTCGAAGACAACTGCGGCTTGGCCAATTCTTGCAGTGTCACAGGCCCAAACTCTCCGGTTCCTTTGAACACCCCCGTGCCGGTCCCACGGACCAGCTCACCTGAGGCCGTCTTGAACATGACCTCAGTTCCTTCCTTGACCGGCACTTTGTCTGCCCAGTCTGATGGGATTGCCGTCTGAGCTGCACCGGTGTCCAAATTGAAGCGGACCCATTCCATAGCCTGGAGATCCTCTCCAGCTGTGAGTGCACCCAGTTCGAACATACCCACATCATGCTCTCCCTCGGGTTGTTCCTCCTCAGGAGCTCCCTCACCTGTGTCCTCTTCTAGTGAATTCGCTCCCTTGGATTTACCCTTGCCTTTGCCTTTCTTGCTGCCTCCTTTTGAGCCTTTGTTTGAGCCTTTGCTTGAGCCGTCCTTTTTCTTACTCCAGCACTCCGCAGCTTTATGCCCGGTTTTCCCACAGTTGTAACAAGTTATATCTTTGGAAGCCGAACCTTTACCACTGCCTTTGTCTTTGTCTTTGCCCTTGCCCTTACTTTTGCCCTTTCCACCGGATCCCTTGCCTTTAACGAGGCTGTTGATGACCTTCGTGAGGCTGTCCACATCCATGGGTGCCGGACCACTGTCCGATGATGAAGCTGCTCCTGGTCGAGATCTGGTAGACTTGCTTCCTACCGATGTTTCGATGACCAGTTCAACTTCAGCTTTCATAAGGGCATAGGTGGTCAAACGTCCCTTGTTGAGAAGAGATGACGTTCTATATCAGTTGGCACAAGGAGTTCTAGGGAAGTCGCTTTGATATCGTCTGACAGCTTCTCCCTGTCGCCTGCTTCGTTCTTGCGATTCTCGTATCTCCTGAACAAATCCTCTAGCTGTTCAATGGCTGCACGTACTTGTTCCCATTTCTTCACCCGTTCGGGGTTGAGGATTGCTCTCAGGATATTCCGCTTACGGCCGGCGGTAAGGGGGTCCCATCGCCGGTGAATCCTTCGCCACGCCTCATACCCGTTCGTGCATCCAACAACCAAATCTTCTGTTTCACCATAGGTCAGGGATGACCATAGTCGGAAAAGTTGATCTCCCATGTCTTCAAGCCCGGATATCCCATCCGGCTCCCCGTGCTTGGTCTCGACCTCGCTCATCTTGATCTCGTCTTCCTGATCGAGACACCATTCTAGAACGCTCTCAAATTCCTTCCCAAAGGTGCTCACTACGAGATTGGTCACTGAACGTACCCATTTCCGGAACACTTGTTCATCGTTAGTGAATCGTTCCGGTTTGCCAATCCCTTTGGTGTCAGCCAACAGCTTTCTGGGCTCGTCCCGTTTGACGTTTCTGGCTAATTCTGTCATACTCTCAGCCAGTCTGGTTAACAGGGCTGTTTGATCCTGCTGTCTCTGCTGCTGTTCGCGCAGTGCCCGGTTTTCCTCAAGGATTTGCACCAGTTGTGCCTGTATAGCGGCCATCTCGGCCATTGAAATTAAGCGGACTTTTCGTCCGTCCCACTATCAGCGGAGGGATCCTGCACAAGGTGTTCGGAAGCCGAAGTGTATGAAGCCGAAGATGTCTCTCCGGTCTGGAATCGGACCCCACTCCACTTAGCCCTCGGAACTCCGGGTGGCTTCCGCCTGGGTCGGAGGACAACCGGCTGGCCTTTGCTCTTGGCCTCCTCTTCCGGCTTTTCCTCCGGCTCCTCCGGCTTCTCTTCCGGCTTCTCTTCCGGCTTCTCTTTGGGCTCCTCCTTGGGCTCCTCGGCGCTCTTCTTGGCCTTTACCTTGATCTTGATCTTAACCTTGGCCTTGGATGCTGCCTTGCTTGATGCGTGCTTCGGCACCGGGGGCGGCTTCTTTGCCACAATCTGCTTGGGCTTCGGGCTTACTTCCGGCACCTTGGCTGTGTTGGCTGTGGTGGCGAGGCTTGTAGCGGGGGCTATTGGGATTGCTCCTTTGCCACGGGCTGCAATTTGTGCCGCCCGGTCGAGCACCCAAGGGAACTGAGCCCTGTGGCGGTCATCGCAAGACGAACACGCACGACCCAGTTGATCCCGCTCAAGCACTCGCTGCTTGATGGCTGCTTGCACTAAGGCGCCTGCGCTTCCTTGTGCAAGCTCTTGGGCAATGGCCGCTTGGCGCAATCTGTAGTTGCTGCCAAGCCCAGCGGCCGCCGAGATGTGGCCGGCCTTCACACGGCGTAACGCCGACTCCTGAGTAGCCAGCGCAACGGTAATTGTGCGTCCGGCTGCTTTGGCGGCTGCTGCAACCTCGGGAAGCACTCCAACCGGTTCTGCGCCTGCTGCTTTTGCTTCTGCTGTTGCTGCTGCCGCTGCAAGCTCCTCCTCCTCTGAGGTGCTGTTGTCCTCTGGCTTCCTCTTAAGGCGGGTGAACTCCCGCTTCGGCCGCGGCTTTGGTCCCACGGTTGGGCTCTTGGGCTGAATGTTGTGACCAAACCCTTTTGGCGTGGGTATGGCGTAGCCGTAATCAGCCTCAAATTGCTCACAAGCCTCCTGTACCTTAGGTGGGATCGGGCTGTCGTTCTTGTAGGCAAACTTGACCAGTCCTCTCAGGAACCTATAGGACCTGCTCTCCTTGGAACGACGCAGGTCCTTCACCTTTCCTGCCGAGTTTGCCTTAACTCGGGGCCAAAGGGTATTCTTCTTCTTCTTCCCTCTTAGCCACTCCTCAGCTGCTGCTGAAGCTCCCTGCTGCTGCTGGCGCTGCTGATGCTGCTGGTGCTGCAGATGCCGCCTTACCTTGGTGTCCGCTGCCTGCAGCCTCCGGATGCGAGGAGGTCGGGGATGATAGGGCGACTGCTCGCCAGTCACCCCAAGCCTCCGAGTCCGACGCTGATGCTCCGGTCGATCTATTAACTATCCAACCTTTGCGCGGCGGATTCTTAGGTTCAGGCGGCGGCTTTGAGCTTTTCTTCTCCTCCAGCTTTCTTTTCTTCTTCTCTGGCTCCTCCTCTTGGCTCAGCAGCTTCTCTGCAACCCTCTTTGTCTCCTGGGCTGCTTGTGCAGCCTCGTTGCCAGACCAGTCTGGCTCACTCACCAGCTCCTCCTGTCCCGCCTCCAAGGCGGTTGGGCTCCTCGCCCACTTCCGAAGTACCAAATAGAGCGCTTTCCTGTCTCTGGATCGCTCTTGCTCGCCGCTACCATGAAAATATGTTTGGGTGCTACGGAGCGCCCTTATTTCTTGAGCCAAAACATCAATGATCTCAACTGTACAACAATGCTTGACTTACATGCGTATTGGGCCATACAATTTAACAGGACCCCTATGCCCTCTAATTTTCCTCAAGGGGTTCACTCGGTCACAAAGGGTTCAAACAAGGAACCACCCAAGGTGGATTGCTTGTCTAAGCAATGGATTGATGAAAGGATTGGTTGATTCGGAGCAAAGCTTGAACCGGGAAACAGATGTGATGCTGAGATCGAGCTCCCTATCAGAGTCGAGTGAAACCAAACCAAGCAGGCTCCTCGCTGAAACATTGGCTCACTTATGGCGAGCGCTCAGCGGGAAGGGGTTACAGGCATCAATGCACAGCTTGCAATGGAAGCCACATCCCAAAGAATACGCGCACCATCATTCTAAGGAAAAGGGTATGTCTCAAATTAAGCAGGCGGTGGGTGTCCTCCGAGTTTGCCTCAGATCTCTCTAAAAAGGGGGTTCCGAGCCTTTTGAGACAAACCAACAATTTGTGCCTGCCTTGTTTCGAGGGAGCGGCACCGGTTTTGGGGTTTGAAGGGAAAACCAAAACGAAACACCAACCAGAAGCTATTCCCCATTTTCCTGTATGGGTTTGTCCCCACATACAGGAACGGGCCCCCAAAATGCGCAGCTTCCTTTTGGTTCCCATATTATATAACCAATCATTTGCGCGGGCCTGGCCGCGTAGAACAAGATGCAGAAAGGCGTTGCCTCCGGTGGTCTACTTGTCTGCCCTCGCGTTTTGCAAACGAAGCCTTTTTTGGAAAGGACCGGCTTGGGTTCCAAAGAGGACACAGAATCGCTTGAAAGGGGGTATCACCCCATCGATTTTCGGAAGGGGTAGTCTTACAAAGAACAACTCTGAAGTGGGCTAGAAAAAGCCATGGTTCACAAAAAGTAAACCTTTGTTTGAACAAATTCCCCCTTTGGTTTCCCGCCAGCCCCTCTCCTGGTGCCTGAGCTCCTCCGCCCGTCTCACGCGCGGCGAAGGTTCCGATTCTCGTCCGGAGCCGGAGGCCGAGCGCGAAAACGAGCGTGGGGAGAAGCTCACGGAGCCCGGACTCCTGGAGCCAAACCCTGGGTATCTTTTTCGAGGGAACCCTTTTTGGGGTCTGGGTAAGTGTTTGATGTGGAAGTGTGGAGGCCGTGGAACCGGCGATCAGCGCGCATCGAGAGCTTTCTTTTGTACACTCAGGTGCACAAAGTGCTGCGCCCACCACGCACCCCCAGCGCGCGCTCGACAACATCCAGTCCCCTTAGACAGCTCTCAATACTGCGCCTGCCACGAAACCAGACACGCAGGTGCAGAAAGTGCTGCGCCTGCCACGAAATCAAACGCACAGGTGCACAAAGTGCTGCGCCCGCCACGCACCCCGAGCGCGCGCTCGACAACATCCAGTCCCCTTAGACAGCTCTGAATACTGCGCCTGCCACGCAACCAGACACACAGGTGCAGAAAGTGCTACGCCTGCCACGAAACCAGATGCACAGGTGCACAAAGTGCTGCGCCCACCACGCACCCCGAGCGCGCGCTCGACAACATCCAGTCCCCTTAGACAGCTCTGAATACTGCGCCTGCCACGCAACCAGACACACAGGTGCAGAAAGTGCTACGCCTGCCACGAAACCAGATGCACAGGTGCACAAAGTGCTGCGCCCACCACGCACCCCGAGCGCGCGCTCGACAACATCCAGTCCCCTTAGACAGCTCTGAATACTGCGCCTGCCACGCAACCAGACACACAGGTGCAGAAAGTGCTACGCCTGCCACGAAATCAGATGCACAGGTGCACAAAGTGCTGCGCCCACCACGCACCCCGAGCGCGCACTCGACAACATCCAGTCCCCTTAGACAGCTCTGAATACTGTGCCTGCCACGAAACCAGACACACAGGTGCAGAAAGTGCTGCGCCTGCCACGAAATCAGATGCACAGGTGCACAAAGTGCTGCGCCCACCACGCACCCCGAGCGCGCGCTCGACAACATCCAGTCCTCTTAGACAGCTCTGAGTGTGAGTGAGTGAGTGAGTGAGTGAGTGAGTGAGTGAGTGAGTGAGTGAGTGAGTGAGTGAGTGAGTGAGTGAGTGAGTGAGTGAGAGTGAGTGAGTGAGTGAGTGAGTGAGTGAGTGAGTGAGTGAGTGAGTGAGTGAGTGAGTGAGTGAGTGAGTGAGTGAGTGAGTGAGTGAGTGAGTGAGTGAGTGAGTGAGTGAGTGAGTGAGTGAGTGAGTGAGTGAGTGAGTGAGTGAGTGAGTGAGTGAGTGAGTGAGTGAGTGAGTGAGTGAGTGAGTGAGTGAGTGAGTGAGTGAGTGAGTGTGAGTGAGTGAGTGTGAGTGAGTGTGAGTGAGTGAGAGTGAGTGAGTTAGTGAGTGTGAGTGAGTGTGAGTGAGTGTGAGTGAGTGTGAGTGAGTGAGTGAGTGATGAGGAGGGAGGGCGGGAGGAGGAGGAGGAGGAGGAGACGCGGCGCGCGGACGACGAGCGGTAAAAGTAAGAACCCCACACAAAGATGTGGGGAAAAACTTATTAGGCATCAAAAAAACTTATTTCTGAAGATCAAAAAACTTTATTAGGGATCAAAAACTAGACGACGAGTGGCCCGGAAGCATAGAGGCAAGTTGACTGCGATCAAGTAGTTTACTCGTGCATTACCCTGACAAATGTTTTGACGCACTTTTATTTCTCGGGGCAGCAATAAGCTGCACACAGACAGAGTTCTTCTCAGTTGAGGAATTTCATGCTCTTCTCAGTGCAGGTTCTGCCGGCTCATCGTGATCTTGCCAACCATCATGTCGCGCGTGTAGATCGAGTGGCTCGGCATGTGGGTCTCGATGATGCACACCATGCTTCGGGCGGCTCCAACATGAACAAACATGCAGCAGGCAAACTACATCAATGTAGCTTCTTCTGCCGCACAAGCTACCAGGCGCGTGGCGCGGAAGGCGAGGCGAGGGAGAACCAGCACCTGAGGCGCCGTGGAGAAACCACCACCACCTGGCGAAGCGAAACTGGAGCGAAGCTCCTGGACATGCAGTAAACTTACACAACGAGGCGCTCATCGCGAACTCTTGCCCTGCTCGCGTTGATCTTTTGGCAAGCGCGTGGCTGCGTGCGCAGAACAGGTCACTGGCTGACGACGTTGGCGCGGGGCTGGTGGTTTTGTGTTTGAAGGGTGTTGCTTAACTGGATGTCAGTTGTGTTTGAAGGGTGCTGCTTATACAATGTGCTCAAGCTGCTGATGTGGGTTGTTCAATCTGCTGGTGTCGCCCGGCTTCACTCGGCTTCCCTTGGCTTCCCTCGACAAGGAAAACCTGGAGTCAACGCAAATGCTCAAGTATGTCATGTAGGTTGCTCAATCTGCTGATGTTGTCCGGCTTCACTCGGCTTCCCTTGGCTTCACTCAAGTGCAACAGCGTGCAGGCAGAACAAATAACAAATGCTCAAGCTGCTGATGTGAGTTGTTCAATCTGCTGGTGTTGTCCGGCTTCACTCGGCTTCCCTTGGCTTCACTCAAGTGCAACAGCGCGCAGGCAGAACAAATAACAAATGCTCAAACTGCTGATGTGAGTTGTTCAATCTGCTGGTGTTGTCCGGCTTCACTCGGCTTCCCTTGGCTCCACTCAAGTGCAACAGCGCGCAGGCAGAGCAAATGCTCAAGCTGCTGATGTCAGTTGTTCAATCTGCTGGTGTTGTCCGGCTTCACTCGGCTTCCCTTGGCTTCACTCAAGTGCAACAGCGTGCAGGCAGCACACATGCTCAAGCTGCTGATGTCAGTTGTTCAATCTGCTGGTGTTGTCCGGCTTCACTCGGCTTCCCTTGGTTTCACTCAAGTGCAACAGCGTGCAGGCAGCACAAATGCTCAAGCTGCTGATGTGAGTTGTTCAATCTGCTGGTGTTGCCCGGCTTCACTCGGCTTCCCTTGGCTTCACTTAAGTGCAACAGCGCGCAGGCAGAACAAATAACAAATGCTCAAGCTGCTGATGTCAGGTGTTCAATCTGCTGGTGTTGTCCGGCTTCACTCGGCTTCCCTTGGCTTCACTCAAGTGCAACAGCGTGCAGGCAGAACAAATAACAAATGCTCAAGCAGCTGATGTGAGTTGTTCAATCTGCTGGTGTTGTCCGGCTTCACTCGGCTTCCCTTGGCTTCACTCAAGTGCAACAGCGTGCAGGCAGAACAAATAACAAATGCTCAAGCTGCTGATGTGAGTTGTTCAATCTGCTGGTGTTGTCCGGCTTCACTCAGCTTCCCTTGGCTTCACTCAAGTGCAACAGCGCGCAGGCAGAGCAAATGCTCAAGCTGCTGATTTCAGTTGTTCAATCTGCTGGCGTTGTCCGGCTTCACTTCGTTTCCCTCGGCTTCACTCAAGTGCAACAGCGTTCAGGCAGCACAAATGCTCAAGCTGCTGATGTCAGTTGTTCAATCTGCTGGTGTTGTCCGGCTTCACTCGGCTTCTCTTGGCTTCACTCAAGTGCAACACAGGCGCGCTCAAGCTGCTGATGAGTTGTTCAAGGCTTCACTCCGTTTCCCTCGGCTTCACTCAAGTGCAACAGCGTTCAGGCAGAACAAATAACAAATGCTCAAGCTGCTGATGTGAGTTGTTCAATCTGCTGGTGTTGCCCGGCTTCACTCGGCTTCCCTTGGCTTCACTTGGCTTCACTCAACAACAGCGTGCAGGCAGAACAAATAACAAATGCTCAAGCTGCTGATGTCAGTTGTTCAATCTGCTGGTGTTGTCCGGCTTCACTCGGCTTCCCTTGGTTTCACTCAAGTGCAACAGCGTGCAGGCAGCACAAATGCTCAAGCTGCTGATGTGAGTTGTTCAATCTGCTGGTGTTGTCCGGCTTCACTCCGTTTCCCTCGGCTTCACTCAAGTGCAACAGCGTTCAGGCAGCACAAATGCTCAAGCCGCTGATGTCAGTTGTTCAATCTGCTGGTGTTGTCCGGCTTCACTCGGCTTCCTTTGGCTTCACTCAAGTGCAACAGCGCGCAGGCAGAGCAAATGCTCAAGCTGCTGATGTCAGTTGTTCAATCTGCTGGTGTTGTCCGGCTTCACTCAGAACAACATAACAAATGCTCAAGCTGCTGATGTGAGTTGTTCAATCTGCTGGGGTTGTCCGGCTTCACTCGGCTTCCCTTGGCTTCACTCAAGTGCAACAGCGTGCAGGCAGCACAAATGCTCAAGCTGCTGATGTCAGTTGTTCAATCTGCTGGTGTTGTCCGGCTTCACTCGGCTTCCCTTGGCTTCACTCAAGTGCAACAGCGTGCAGGCAGCACAAATGCTCAAGCTGCTGATGTGAGTTGTTCAATCTGCTGGTGTTGTCCGGCTTCACTTGGCTTCCCTTGGCTTCACTCGACAAGCAGAACGTGGAGTCAGTGCAAGTGCTCAAGCATGTCACGCAGGTTGCTCAGTCTGCTGATGTTGTCTGGCAACAGCAAGGAAGATTGTGAAGCGCATGTTGAAAGATGCGGCGGCTGCGTGTTTGAAGCCACCACAAGGGGACATATAGGGAGGGAGCAGACTTGCAGCTTTTTCGCTCGGCGCATGCGGACACTCTGCAAATGACGCTGAGTCAACAAAGCTTCGAAAACACTCGCCCGCTCGTTGCGCTCAGCCAACTCGACGGAGACCGCAATGCCCTGCGTGATGCGGAGCTGTTCCTTACAGAACAGGCAGGTGGTAAAGAAAAATGCACCGCGCGCGGACGGCGCTGATACCATCAGCCAAAGCAACAAATCACGGTTTTCTGTCCACAAAACTGCCACGACATGAGAACGGTAGTGCGTGCAAAACTCTGCTTTGTCATTTCCGAAGCCTTTGTCGGACACGACGATCGAATGCGCCGCGAGGAAAAACTCCGGCGATGAAGTCGGACCTCTGCCAGCCCAGTTTTTTCACGTAAGACAGTGCACTACTCTCGTCCCGAGCTGCTTGCGCTTCAAACTCTCGCATCCTCTGCACCAGCGTGGCGTTGTGAACATGCAAGTAGCCCTCAAACACTTCCCTGGGAGGAAGATCCACCAGCCAGAGATCTTCAAGTTTGCGCGGGCGGGATAGCATTACATACATTGCAAGGGCATAGTCTGCATCCTTCATCCAGCTCGGCCTGGATAAGAATGCCACAAGACCTTGTCTGGCAGTGACGCCTTGCAGTCCATAGTGCGTCAGCACGTATCGGGGAGCAAGCGGATATTGCTTGCGCGCCACACTGATCTTCTCCTTGCCTGCCATGTGGAAAGTTGAAAGACCAAGCGTCTTCTGAAGACACGGCGTGGACATAGAAGTGCCCTGGCGGCACATCATCCTGTCGTGGCAGCTGGAAGTTCTTGTACTCATCGTCGTCCACCTTCACCAGAACCGCCAGCGGCTGATACATCAAAACAACACAGCCTTTGCCCTCTGGGATGGGCGGCTCCTTCGGGTGCAGCATGATCCGCGCAACAGTGACAGGGAGCTCGCGCGTCAGAAGCGGCATAGGCAGGATGCAGGAGACCCGGGCGTGCATGCCTTCATACAAAGGGCACATGCCGAGCAAGTACGAGGTCTTGGTCATGTTCACCACCTGCAAAGCTGCAAGCACTTGATCTCTGCTGAGGTCAGTGGGCCGTTGCCCTGTCAATCGCTTGCACGAAGTACAGAGTCTGACCAGCAGCCTGGGCATCAAGACCAGCCCGCAAATGCTGCAAACGAGCGACCTGTTCCCACGCGAAGCCACCCCAGCGCGCTCGCAAAACTTCTTGCCGGGTGATGGAAGATGCCAGAGACGATCCCGAGTACTGTCTCGCAGTCACAGCGGCCCAAAGGTCATCAGACATGCGCACTCCGAGAAACGGCCCGTGCCGGTAAAGTGCACGATGCGCTGCAGCGACTGCTTGAACAACAAGCGACCCAGCTCAGAGGCATTGCTGACCTGCTGACGAGCTCAAAAAAGAGTGCTGACCTGCATCCAAGCTTAAAAAAATTCAAGTCGAAAAACGGTTTCTATCCAACCAGGCCTCTTCGGAATAGTCCTGCTCTGCATCTGCATCCAGTTCGTTTGCAGGCCCCAACCACTCACACAGCGACTTCTGCGTCGCAGGGCGGAGCTGCAAAAAGTCTGCGAGCTGAATGCCGACCGGCATGCTGCCAAACCACTGCTGCATGTAGTCGCTCATGTCAAGACTCATGGCCTCCTGCCGAACCAAAGAAAACCTGTATCCGGTGGCGTGATAAACGTCAGGTG
Organism: Effrenium voratum; assembly: GCA_963377175.1. Lineage (NCBI taxonomy): Eukaryota > Dinophyceae > Suessiales > Symbiodiniaceae > Effrenium > Effrenium voratum. Next base: position 94,209 of record CAUJNA010000500.1, on the reverse strand, counting down.
GATTCATGGACAGCTCGTCCAAAACAGTAGCCCTTGCCGCGAGGATGTGGGACTCCATGGGGCTCCCCTTCACCTTGGCGCCGCGAAGGTTGCGGCGATCCAGGCCAGTGCTGGGACTGACGTTTGCCCACTTGTGCAAAGTCTTCGCTTCAGGGCCCAACAACCTCACGGCAGCATGCGTGGGCGCGCCCACGACGTAGCCAGAGCGGCCGAAAAATCGCTGAAACAAAGGACGCAGCACCTTCGTGTAAGCCCACGTCTTCCCAGAGCCGCCTGCGCCCAGCCACAAGCAGTTGCATCTCTCGCTGCTGGCCCCATTTGCTCCGTGGCTGGAGAAGTCTGTCCTCTTCTCGAACATCTCCTGCATGACACTCACGACTGGGGCGACGGCCAAGATTTGCTGCTTGTTCAGCATGTGCCTCTGCGCCAGCTCCAGAGCATACTCGGCCGGGCCCAGACCACGAGCGTTCAGATCCACCAGGAAAGGGTCAGTAGTCTCTGGCACTGGCTCAAACTCGAAGTCGTCGAGGTCGTCCTTGTTCGCGTCCGCCTCACCTGCGGGAGCCGCGCAAGGCAACGACAAGCGCTTCAATTCTTCAACCACAAACCAACCTTACAACAAGGAGCGTAACAGCCTCTTGCCGCCCAGCCTTCGGAAAGAAACTCCAAGTAACGCTTCTGAGTGGAGAGAACTCGTTCTGCATCCCCGTGACTCCAACTGCGTCGAAGGCCCGCGTGCCCCCGAGCACGAATGCTCATGCCGTCCAGCACCTGCGGGACTCCTCCCAAGGAAGAACAGAAATCCATAAGCTTGTCGAGCGTTTCCTTAATGCTGCTTCGTCTGCCCGCGAGCACTCTAGACCACTCTGCCTCGCGAAACAACACGTCCTGCAGCACGTCCAAGGAAACCACATGCAGGGCGCGCTCCTGGCGCTCTAGAATCTTGGTCATGCAAGCCATCGGGCGCTTCCTGACCTTCAATGTCCACGACGCCATCGTCTTCTGAAGCATCTGCGTGGTCTTCGAGCTTGGAAATGTACGCAAAGCGCTCTGTGCGTCGCTGACTGCTGCTCAGCCGTCTCGCCGCTTGGTGCTGCTCGAATCGCCGCAGCCAGGTGCGCTGAGTGTAACTGATGTGTTCCAAGGCTGTGAGCTGGGAGTAATGAAAGCCAACGGAAATGTCCAAACACTCGGCCACCAGCTCGTGGATGCGGGGGATGTCAACATAGATGCAGGACCGTGGTCGCAGCACGTGGTGCAGAACCCATCTCAGAAAGAGACCCTGTGACCGCTGCTTCTTGTCTTCTTCGTCATCATCCTGGAGCGGATACCAAGACCGAACCGAAACCACATCTCGAATGACAGGCAGGCTCAATCCGGCCAATATGCGCTCAGAAGCAGAGGCAGAGCGCAAAGATAAGCAAGCCTTCCAATGACGCCAGGTCGGACAAAATCGAGCCGCGATCTTGCCTTTGCTCTCATCAATGTCCAAGCAGTGACATGCGAAGCATTCTTCAGATGACGAGCAATCAGAGGAGCACAGTGGAAAAGGAAATGACAAACCAAGCATGTACGCAGCGTACTTCTCCGTCTCGGACTCTTGCGGCAGGCGGAGATCCAAGGGCGCCACGACGGTGTTGTCTGCAGTCCGCACTTCCTGTGCTAACAAAATAGGCAAGCAACAAGCAACATAACAACCACGCAAGATCGTAAAATGACACTCGAGTCCTGCAGGCTTCCTTCGTAATGTGGATAGCGCGGTGCAAACTCGAAGAAACGAGTGCCATCTGGCTTGCCAGCTTTTGCCCGATCAACACGATGCACAAAGCGAGAATACATCACCAGGGACATGCATCTCAGCAGCGGGTGTTGGCCACGATGCAGGTAATCGTCCTTTTGGTTGAACTGAACGACCCGCAGCCTCGCACGACCGGCAGCATGAGCATCATCTTTATCAGAGTCGCTGAGCTCGCCCAGCTCCCGCACGGGCATGGGACCAGCATCGGGCTCCTGCGGAACATCCAATGGATCCACTTGCAAATGTGGAGCCCGCAGCGAAGCAGCCCGCAGCGACAACTCCCGGCAGCGCATGATGGCATAGGGAACGAACCGAAAAAACATATTGTACCCGGCAAAGCTCACGTACTGCTCCTGCTGGAACAGAAGCTGGTAAGCCATCTCACTGTTGGACTTTGCCACGCATCTGTTCATGCCAAAAGCAAGGGCGCGTCGCCGTTGCTCTGGCAAACGGCCAGCGCTGCTGGCCGGCAAAGCGTCGACAGCAACGTCTTCCCCGTTCTCTGCCAAGGCCTCTTGCTTTGCCCTTTCCCGCTCCTCTTCTTCCAGTCGCTGCACGCCAGCAAACAGCTCGGGCAGCAAACTTCTGGAAATTTCAAACTTCTTGGCAGCGTACTCCCCCACGTAGAAACCGACATCTTGCATGTCGCGAAACATGTCCACCAACATGCGCTCCAAAGCCTGGTGCATGCCTCTGTCGCCGCGGGCTTGGCGCTTCATTGCCGCGCCTGGCAAGCGAGGCCTCTTCGGCGACGTAGCCTCATCGCTGCAGGGCTGAGCTTCAGGCGTGTCGTCAGCGTACGCTGCTGGAGTGGAGGATGAAGACGAAGCGGAGGCGCGAGTCCCGGGCTCCCCAGCGGCGGCAGCGACGCCTGTGACCTCAGAAACACCTGCCTGGCCACGCGCGTCGCTGTCGCACGCCGAGGGCTCCGGAGCATGCGCCTCGTGCCGAAGAAACCTAGCCAGATCCTCATCTGCAAAGCAGCGGCCCAAGTACTTGACGTCGACGTTGCATCTCATGACGGCCTGTGCTGCTGGATTCGACATGCCCTCAAAGGGATGGTCTCTTCGTGCTTGAAAGACATGGGGGTTCTCGTGATTGAAATCTTCCAGCAGCTTGAGGTCAGACGTGTCGTGAGGCAGCTTCATGAAGCCAGCGGCACGGACTCGCGGCCAGCCTTTGTAGCACCGAGTCCTCTGCTCGCCCCGCTGCACATGAGCTTTGGTCGCCCGCATCAGGTGCAATCGGCGGTTGACATCGTACATGAGCGGCAGCAGTGTCTCCGACAGCGACCACCTAGGCAATGGCGGTGCGCCCACGCCATCTTCTTCTTCAGGCATGGCGTAGTGGAGCTCTTCCCGCAGCAACAGGTACCGAAATACCTCTGAAGCATCCAACGCTGCCTCCCGCCGCAGGAATGGAACACCATCTGCCCACGGAAACAAGTCCGGAAAAGCCATGCCCCACGTGGCCGGGTCGAACATGCTGGCGGGCTCGGGGCCAGAAGGCACCACCAGCTTCGAGGGCCTCAGGTGGAACATGTTCGCCTCTGCCATGCGCTCGCTCTCGGCCGTGCCGCGGGCCAGATTCTGCACGCGCCGAATCTTCTGCATCGTGCGCTTCTCATGCGCGCCTTCACGTCCTAGTAGGCCTCCTCCTCCTCCAGACGAATCCAAGCCCACGTCATTTCTAGCTCGATTGCGAACCAGCTCCTCCGCATCACTGCGCCGAGCAGCGCACAGCTCCTCGAGGTCGCGGACCACGCGAACCCATTTGTTCTGCTCGTCTGCGCCGTCGTTCAGGCCAATGATGATGGTGGACTGAGATTGCCTGACCAAAATTCAAGAAACTCAGTCATGCCGCCACAAACTAGCACTAAGCGGCGCTTCGGAAACATCCGCCCGCGCCAGGAGGATGCCTGCCGTCCACCACTAAACAACACGAGCACAATGCAAGCATCGCTCAATTACAAACATTTTTCTCAACGACATGATGCCCGCAAAATTCAATGAAAGCGCCATCGTTTGGACTGTAGTGAACCTCGCCTGGTTCAGCGTCATCTGCGCCAGAATGCGCTCGATCATCAACAGGGCCGTCAACTTCGGAATCCTCCTCTTGGCCTTGAGCATCTGCAGGCCCCTTCTGGAGCCAAGTAGCTGTCCTCCGCCGTTTCCAAGACGCAGCCTTGCAAAGGATCGTCTACGTCGTGGCGAAGCACAACGCTGCGGTAGTATGGGCTGGTGCGCTGCAAGCAGGAAACCGCGGCATTGTATTCTTCACGAGGACACGAGAGCAAAGCAGATCCCGCCAAAGATTTCTTCTTCTGGCCCACGAGGACCAAGAGAATCGACTCCTGCATGTCTTCCTCCGGCGGCGGCAACGTGCTGCGGATGGCACTGGGCTGGGCCTGCGGCAAAAAGATACTGTTGCCGATAAAGCCGCGCTGCCTTTCTTCTTTGCGCAAGTTGGCTGGCTGCAGAACGGCCACTTGCAGGCAGGCGCGGATCATGGGCAACAATCTTTTCGTGCCCGCTGCCAAGTGGCGCAGACAGGAAGTTGTCTTCCCATCCACAGGTCATTGGCGAGGCTATGCCGCGGCATGGTCCGGACGGTGCTCTGTAGCGACGTCGCGCGTTCCCGACAAACCTGGCATGGCTCCGTGGCGTCGTGAGGCATGCGCCGCTTGTGCAGCAACAAGTACTCGCCCTTCAGGTACGGGTGCTCGACGGCGGAAGAGATAAGCTCTTCGCGAGAAATGTGCGGCCATCTATGGGCGTACCTCTCCACGCCAAGAAGACGGCACAAGCGAGCTTGCTGCGACATGTGGGCCTTGGGAACGTCTCCATGCTGCTCGTCTGTTGGACAGTTGCCCGATGGGTCGCTGAACAGCAAAACTGGCTTCAGCTGATCTTCCCAAAAACGCCTGGCGCACACAGCGCAAGCAGACTCACGTCTATCCTGAGATGGCCCACACGGCTCACGAAGTCTGCTGTCTGCATTGGCGATGATAGCTCGCTGCAAGCTAATGGAAGGAGCCTGAGCATGTGTTGCAAGGACTAACGAAGCAACAGCGCCAGAAAAAGGACACAACAAAAAATCGCCCTCCAACCGCTTCGAGCTGCCTCCGGCCCAGCATGGTCCAGCAATCCAAGAACTTTCTTGCGATATTCGACATACGCAGTGGTGGAATCACGCTGAACAGAATGACACAAGAGGATGTGGTCTCTCAGCTCGCCCTGCGATGAAAAGTCTTCTCTGCACAACCTGCAGCTATACGGCTTGCGACACCCTTCAGCATCTCCAGGAAAAGCAGACAAAAGGCGCTGAGATAACGCCTCCGCGATGCCAGGGATGGATGGGGTACAATCCAGAAGATGAGCGACACTGCTGAGTTTCATGTCCAAGCTGGGCCCATGGCTTTGAAGAACTGCGAAGCATTCCTTGGCTACGACATCCATTGACTTAACGACATCACTAAGTGGGATGAAACTGCCGGCGCTTGACGTCACCGTCCTCGCACCAGCCTCGGATGTCGCCGAAGAGATTCTTCTCCGCTGCAGATCTCCAGAGAACACCATCATGAAAGTCTTCGCCATGCTGCAAGCAGTCCAAGCGAAACGCAGTGATGAACTCAGCAAGCGCGCTCGCTGCTTCTTAGCTTGCTGCAAATATTTCCGCGTTCGCAAAAATAGCTCCCTGTGCCCTGTTTCTGAGGGAAGGCTGTCTGCCTCTGCTTCTGCTTGCCACCGCGCCAAGTCTGCATGAAGAGCAAGCACGTCTGATCGCACGCCTCTCCTGCATGCTGGCAAGGACTTGCCCTGACATGACAACGCAACCGTGTAAGCCGCATTGGGCAACGACAAACCTCAACCCAGAACCTAAAGCAGAGCAAACATGGTGCGCGCACACTTGAGCTGACGGAATGCAGACAACTGCGCAACATGTGACAACAACTAAAACTAGTCAAGCGCAAACACATGTCCTGCTTGCACGCTCCGCGCCAACCGCTGCAGGCTGGTGAAGCTCGCGCAAAGCTGTGAGCTCAGCCGCGCTGCGTGGATGCAGCAGCTCTTGCAACAAGAACCACACAAAAGTGACGTAGTCCGCTTTGTCAAACACTTGTTGCCATAAGCACGGACTGCCGGCATTGCTGCGGCGCTCCCAGCCGTACTTCCTCATCAAGCAGCGCAAGTACACCGCGTCGCCTGGATCCAGAGCGCCCCTGCGCTGACGAAGCTCATGCTCGTGCAGAACCAGTGCCTTCCTACCCCACAAGATCACAAGAACTGCCTCGATCATGTCAGCTTGATCTTCAAAGCCGCAGGGCTCCGTCCACGAGCGGACCATCCGCAGAGTAAACAGGTCCAGCAGCCTTTGAGCCACGTCGTAGACTCCGGCGCTCTCGCTGAAGTCCAGGAGTTTTCGCCATCCTGCATCTGTCGAAACGCCACGCTTTTGCAATCATATTACAATAATTACCACTGCGAGGAAAAACAACAAACAAGGAAGAAGCAAGAATATGCACATCCAGCAGGCGCCTCGACACTTGCTTGGATCACGCTCCAGTGCGCACGCAATGACTGCAATTTGCAAGTGTCTTGCCGCAGCGCCAACTGGACTCAAATCTACACTGCCAGGAACTGCAGTTATATCTTTGCCAGCGTGAGGCAGCGATGCTTCTAAACTTCCAAAAGCCGATAAGCACGGCATGGTCAAAGCGAGGACCTGCTGATTGATCTGCGCCTCGCTGCAATGGCGACCCGCTAGTGATCTTCTGAAATCCCTAGTAACCAAGCCACCAGACTCGCGCGATGCTGCTTGGAAGGCAGCTCAGTCTCGAGCCGCGCGACATCAACTGGCAGACCAGCCCGGTCAGTCCACACGCACGACCAGATCCAACGCCAGCCGCGCTCAGGGAAAGACTCGTCTGCAGCAACATCGTGGGCGGCCGCCGACGCATCCTACCATCGCACAGCAGAGATTATAATCAACTGACACACTGAAACAAGACAACCCCTTGTTCCAGGTCAAGCTTAACTTAACGTCCAAACAACTTAAAATCGAAAAGTGGCCTCTGCGTTGGGGGGTCCAAGACAAAAGAACACAAGATGATGTTAGTCCTGTAAGATTTGATGATGTTCTAGAACGTCTAAAATGAGCTGGAGCTGTTAGCCCCCTGAAATGCGCAGCAGCTTTGAGAAGCAGATCCCTTCGCACGTTCCCGGGAAAAAAAGGGTACGCAACACCATTGAAATAAACAAGTCATTTATACACAGTTGAGGCATCGCCGACTTGTGGGGGTATATTTTCAAAAGCCACACCATGCCTCTGCGTTGGCGGAAGGGCACAAAGCTGCCACCAAAGCATCAAGCAGCTGACCCTTGGTGCGCTGCTGTCCAGTCGTGGGATCCCCCTGGGGAACATCCAAGCCAGCTGCAAAGGAGCGAAGCTTGTCCAGCTTCATCGAGCCATCCAGCTCAGCATGAAGCCTCTCGACCATGTACAGCTGCTTCAGCCCGTAAATGCTCAGCGTCGGGAAGGTTGTCGACAATGCCCGAAGCGGGTCTGGACGAAGAAGCAGCCTGCGCTCCGGCATCTAAAGACTTGTCGTGAACAAGTTGAACATTGAGGGTGCCAAAAAAACTGAGGAATAAAACTAAACTTGCGGGGTCTACTTGTAGCTGCGAAACCATGCCTCTGCGTCAGGCCGGGTAGGTACGCAACACCATTTCGTCAGGTCGGGAAGGTACGCAACACCATTGAAATAAACAAGCCATCTACACACAGTTGAGGCATCGCCGCTTGTGGGGTACATTTTCAAAAGCCACACCATGCCTCTGCGTTGGCGGAAGGGCACAAAGCTGCCACCAAAGCATCAAGCAGCTGACCCTTGGTGCGCTGCTGTCCAGTCGTGGGATCCCCCTGGGGAACATCCAAGCCAGCTGCAAAGGAGCGAAGCTTGTCCAGCTTCATCGAGCCATCCAGCTCAGCATGAAGCCTCTCGACCATGTACAGCTGCTTCAGCCCGTAAATGCTCAGCGTCGGGAAGGTTGTCGACAATGCCCGAAGCGGGTCTGGACGAAGAAGCAGCCTGCGCTCCGGCATCTAAAGACTTGTCGTGAACAAGTTGAACATTGAGGGCGCCAAAAAAACTGAGGAATAAAACTAAACTTGCGGGGTCTACTTGTAGCTGCGAAACCATGCCTCTGCACAAGCCCAACGTCCAGCCTGAGCACGTCGCCGGCGACCAGAATGCGGCATGGCAACACGACACGTCGGAAATACCCGCCAGCGCCGCACGAGTCTGATACCTTCTGGCCACCCGCTGTGCGTAACTGCTTTGACAAGATTGGTGCGCCAAGGATACAAATCCGCACTTCGGAAGATGCGATCTGAGCGATGACACCTTCTACAGCACTAGCGCGGAGGATTGCCTTGAGCATGAACGCACGCGCAAGCAGCAATGACAATGGACAGCAAACTCATGGAGCACCCCGCCAAAAATGAAACAAAACACCAACACAAAGAAGCCCTGCCGCCCTAACCAACTGAGACACTCATGACATCCAAGCTTCGGCTACTATTGCTCTTGTCAGCTGCCCATCACTCCACAATCCAACTGCGCAAGTTCATTTCACAAGCCAATTACAAAAGCCAACTGCCCAATCTCACTTCACAAGGTAAATGCACTGTCCCAAAACACCAGCCAAATTTTCAAGTGTTACTTCACTATCCTAAAGCGCAAGCTAACTTTTCGGGCGTTACTTCACTATCCTAAAAATCGCAAGCCAACTTTTCCTTTTCTACCTTCTCTTCTCGATTCTGAGTTCTTTCTTCTTGTTCCGGCGGGGCTGGGGAGATGCTTTCCGCGTGCTACTTTTGCACTTAAAACTTGCGATTTTCGCGCCGGAGCTGGCGCGGGCCAGGGGGGAATCGAACCTGCGATGCCGCGATTGCGAAAGCAGGCGCGCAAACCGCGAGACAACTTTCAAAGACCATTTGCGAGTAGCGAAAGCAAGATAATTCGCACGGCGCCACAGCGAGAGCGATCCGACGAGCACGATCCCCGCAGAGGGTGCGCCAAGGTCAAGGCAGATTCGCACGGGACCACAGCGAGAGCGATCCGACACGCACGATCCCCGCAGAGGGTGCGCCAAGGTCAAGACAGATTCGCACGGGACCACAGCGAAGGCGATCCGACACGCACGATCCCCGCAGAGGGGTGCGTTTCGTAAGCTCCCGTCGGGCCTACCCCCGCCAGAAAAAGAAGAAAGAATTAAGAATCGAGAAGAGAAGGAAGAAAAGGAAAAGTTGGCTAGTGGTTTAGGATAGAGAAGTAACACCCGAAAAGTTAGCTAAGGAAAAGTTGGCTAGTGATTTAGGATAGTGATTTAGGATAGAGAAGTAACACCCGAAAAGTTAGCTCGTGTAGTGAGCTTGTGTAGTAAGCTAGCGCAGTTGGCTCGTGTAGTTAGCTTCTGTTATTAGCTTGTGAAATGGGCTTGTGCAGTTGCCTGGTGTAGTTGGCTTGTGAAGTGAGCTTGTGCAGTTGGCTTGTGAAATGAGCTCGTGTAGTTGGCTGATGAAGTCTGCAGCCGCTTTAGAAGAAGAACCCTTCGCCATGCTTCCGGGAAAAACTTCTTCTCATAGATTTACTATTAAAACAAGAAAAATCAGAGGATCAAAAAAACTTATTCATTTCGTGGCAGGCGCAGCACTTGCGCAAGGTCAGGTACAGATTTCGTGGCAGGCGCAGCACTTCCGCAAGGTACGGTACAGATTTCGTGGCAGGCGCAGCACTTTCAACAAAGGTTGCGTTAATCTCTGTAAACATCCTAAGAACCAGCGGGGGGGTGTGGTCCGGATTAATACGCAGGACTACTGTATCCCGAAGGAACAGGTAGAAGATTGTATTAACGGATTGGAGGCCCTGGATCTATCCCTGCTTTGATCCTATTGTGGGAGGTCCTGGTTAATATTGTTGCTGTGGATTTCAATACAATAAGCAGTCTCTCAGTCAAGGTCCTTTTTCTATGGCTGCAAAGGTGTACTGTGCATGAAGAAAGGCCTTGGGCCGAAAGGTCGCCGGATATCAACATTCGTGCAAACAAGGCGCAAAAACAGACACACATTTCTTTTGATATCCAGCGCCGAATTAGTATTTGCCTTGTAAATTTGTCCGTAGCCATGTGTCAAAGAAATTGCCGTAGCCACGTGTTGAAAAGACTTGAGATGGACTCGTTCTTTTTGGACTCTTTCGAAAATCTGTTGTGCAGCTTTGTAAAATAAAAATGTGGTGAGAACTCTGTTGTGTATTGTACAAGCAAAAGGTTGTGAGACTATTTGATCACTCTTCGTATAGTCTTGTCGTCGATGAGGACCAAATTGGGTCGAATGATTCGTTGTGCACGTGTCGGTGTTTTCTCGATCGGAATTGTCATACTCAATGGCACGATTGCTTTGACCAAAGGAGGTCTTCTGAGCGCTCTGGATGGCTGCTGATGAGGTCCTTGTCTACTTCCATTGTCGGTAGCTGCTGTCAGACTGGCTTCCCCAATCGTACTCTTGCCATGTTCCTGAATGCTTCCATCCTGCATATGATGGCTTCCACTGTTGGCGCTCGATCTCCTTCTTCTTGTTGTAGTATTCCGGAGACTTCTGAATGGATTTTTCCTTCACTTCTAGCTTGCTCCGGACGTAGACCATCACCGGGCGATGTGAGTCGTTGTCGCAAGATCCATTCATAAACATCTCGTTAGTGATGTGCTTGAACCTTTCTGCTGATGAGACCTGATAGTCAGGACCACAAAACCTGAATCTTGTTCAGCTTCCCTTGTTTCTTCTTTTGTCATCTTAGCCGGCTCGGTTCTTCGGTATCATTGCTGTAAACCGAATACGAACATCACCATGCAATCGGGATAAATCCTACTCCTGTCGGATCCACCTCTTGGATAAAGGTGGGATTGAACGATGGATTTAATAGTGCAGGATGTTTCCATAGCACAGTCCAATCGGTCGTCCATCAGGATGGATGTGTCGTTCCATGCCTTCTGATAGAGTTGCATCACTTGATTCAGCAATCCGTGTTCTGGTTGTATGGATTGTTGGTTCTTGCTGTGCGTGTTCGCGGATCTGTTTGCGTCCCCGGTGAGTGCATCAGCTGCAAACTCCGTCACTAACGGCATGATTTCCTCTTGAAAGGTTTCCCGAGTTGCTCCATGGCTCAAGTTTGGATGGATATGGAACACACCCACAGTTGCATATGGCAATCCTGCTCGTGTCACATGTCGTTCGTCATAGCTCTTCTTGGATTTGCCAGCGGATCTCGGCATATCTCCTGTGATCTCAATGGCGACGATCTCCGGGTTCCTTCCATAGCAGAGGATCTCAGCGCGAGGAGGTAATCTTCCTGCTAAAGCCTTGCGGAATTCCTTGGATGACATAATGGTTCCGGTTGTACCAAGGCAGTCGGATGTTGGATCGGTGTATTCTGGATCTTCTTCTCCTTCTTCAAGTCCAAAGAAACATCGAAACATTCCGAATGTTACTCCCCAGTTGTTTGCTCTGCGATTGATGAATCTCGCCATCAGTTCCACTCTTGCTGAGCTGTCTCCCTTCACGAAGCATCCAATCGGCTTGGCGGTCCAGTTCTTCAAGACAATGCCCTTGTATCCTGCTCTGACGAATAACCTTGCGAGTTCCACAGTCCTTGCATCCGCTGGACCGAAAAAGCAATCCAGTTCATTCAAGCAAAGGATGTGCGCGCTGTTCTGCAGGATCATTCTTGTAACTGGTCTTTGTCCGACTGGAATGTCCTTCATCTCATAACCGTCAATCTTCGGATTCTTCGTGTAGCTTCCATGATTCATCGTGAGGATGTTGAGCGTCATGGATGACTTGTTCTCGTGCTTCTTTCCCATATCGATCGTTGGACGGTCGGTCGCCTGCATCAAGGTCCCAAGGATGTCCATGAATGACTGTATCAATTCAGGATCATCGTGCTTGTTGAGCTTCTTCAGTCCAAGTGGCAGTCGAATAGGATAACCGGATTTTGTTTGTGCTCTCCGAAATTCCTCCATCGTGGGCTTTGGATTTTCATGCTTGAAGTAGAAGGTCTCCTCTGCCCATTGCTCACGAGGATTGATATGCCGGAGTGATTCATACTCGCAATCATTGAGGTGAGGCAAATTTTCTCTGTCATCAAAATGCGAGTCCATGAGACTCTGGAAGGTCGAAGTTGCACGTTCAAATTCTTCGGCTGCTTGTTCCTTGGTCAACTCGAAATTCTCCATATACATCTGTGAAAAGTCCTCGTTGAAGCTCTTGATGTGCTCTGGATGCAGGGGTTCCATGACTACCTTTTCCTTGAAGTAATTCTGTTGATCGTCATGGATGGTGTCTTCGTCGTCCTGATCCGTCGAGTGTCGTCGTTTCCTTGTCTCACTTGTCTTCTCTTTCTCAGTGGTATCGTCTTCGGATGCCTTGTTGTTAGCTGCCTGCTTGAAGAAATCCTCGGCAAAACCCATAATTCTTCGCTCACATTGCTCGCGGTCCTTCTTCTTGAGAGTCCTTCCAAGGTTCCAAAATCCTTGTTGGATTATCTTCCCATCTGCGCCGAAGGAGGCGATGATCTGCTGCGAAGGTATGGTGTGCTCTGACAATACAGTGCGAATGCCAGTTAGCTTGATGGAGTCCGGGATGGTTTCTTCATCGTAGGCAATGATGATCAATGAATCACGTCCCTTGGGAGCATGTGTCAATGCTGCATCAAATTCCTTTCCTTCAATGATGACGTCATCGATGCTCGCCATATGGGCGTGTTGCCTTTTTCCTGTTTGCAGTCCTTGTTCCAGGATTTCGACCAGCTTATCTTCATAGGTTGCATGAAACATAAAGGTCATCGGCATCTTCGAGAACGTCTTGATCTTCGTCTCGCTCTCCGTGGATTTCTGTTCTTCTCCATGTCCTCGGTGTTTCTCGGATGCCTTGTTCCTGGATGACGATGATGGCAGGTCATATGTTGGCTCTTCCTGTCGGTTGCGATCGGATTGTTCATCTCGTAGAGGTCGTCCGAGGGATTCTGTGTCGACATACCTGGTATGGCCGCTATTGCAACGCACATACATCTCCATCTCCTGATCAATGTATTGCCTGTGACCATCAGGTCGCAATGCTTGACTGGCGGATGTGGATCTCAGGTTGTCAATCCATCGATGCCGTGGAACAATTTCGCCGGATTCGGATTTTTCTTTATATGTCCCGTCCACGCTTGGATACACGAATGCCAACTCGTATCGTTGCTTTCCAAAGCTCGGGAACATTGTCATCAAGAAAACTCCGGGTCTTGTTCCAATGAAATTCGCGGTGTGGCTGAGTCCCTCCAGAACTTCAAAGAATTCGCATCAGCCGTCTGGATTGACCAGCATGTCCTTTTTGCAATCATTGGGATTTCGCTGCTTCGGATCGTGTCGAAGGTTCGTGGATAGAAGTCTGCTCAATCTCTTGATGCGCCAGAGGATGAAGTCGACAATCTGCTTGGATCGATATTCTTCAATGGCGAAATGGACACACATGGATCCTGTGTTCTGTGCTGTCCTGTTCAAGTCGATCCGGGAATTGTGACAAACCAACGGAACCACATCTGTTGTGAATTCTCGTGGATTTTCATTGACATGGCAACAGATGATGTAGACTTTCTTGATGAACTCCATGTATTGTTGTACTGCGCGACTCCCTCCAACACGAATAGTGGGTTCCCAGTAATCGTTGAATCGGATCTTCAACCAGAAAAGTGGCATATCTCCCTTTCTCCTGTCATGTTCTGGAACGAAGTGGAAATTTGGAACTGCGTCACAGATTGTGGAACACTCTCTGTAGTACTCCTTCACGTGCGTGAGATACTGGGGATTGCCAAAAGGTTCTGGATGATGGCTTTCTCGTCGAAGCTTGATTCCGAGGTCGCTCTCTGGGATATCTATCCATCTTTCATCGTTCGTGGTTGGCGTCGATGGTTTCAGTCTTGGCGTGAATCGTCTCGGCAAGGGTGCCCTGTGATCATCTTGATCTTTGTCATCATCATCTTCGGATGGTGTATCAAGAGGTCGTTCCTCGGGCACTCTTTTTCTTGGGTTGAAGTCTTAAGGATGCTGGTGGTGATTTTGGTCTTGGCTTCAGTGTGGCACCTGACCTTTCCCCGTAGGGACGGTCTTCCGGCACTTCCTCCTTGTCGGAGTAGCTGTCCCGATCACAGTCCGCTTCATACATATCTGTGTCTGGATCTGGTGGAAAGCTTTCCTCTTCTCGAAGTACTTCTTGCTCCTGATGTGGGCAGAATTGTTCCATGGGAAAGTCTTCTTCTTCATCACGGACTGGCGAATCCTTGAGAGGAGATGCTCGTCTCTTGACTGCTGCCTTCGGACGTGGCTCGTGAGCCTCTATGTCGGATAGTCTGGAGAAAACGTCCTTGAAAAGAGGCATGTCGTCGATCTGTGAATCTGTAAACATGCAAAATCGAGAGGATGTCGAATGTGTGAACCAAATTGGCTGCGGATGCAGACACACATTTCTTGAGCACAAAGCATGGTCAAACGAATTGCAATACGCACTGCGTGGGAAATTGAAAAATACATAAGGAAAAATTCATGCATGAAATTCTGTGGACATAATGATCATGCCCAGGTTCCCCAATAGGCAAACATAGCTTCTGCAATACCGACTCCTGCGAAAGCAATAATGTCGGATCCATGTTTGGTATTGTGTGCGAGCCATTCGACCAGGAATGCCTTGTTCTGCAACATAGTACGGAAAGGTGGATGTGCATCAACATTTATGAGGTTGCCCGTCAGAACTGCCTTAATAAGCTCGTCTGGTTTGGCTGAATGTTTGGTCAGCGAGTCTGCTAGGCAATCTTCACTTCGTACATGTGCGAGGTCGTGCATCTGTCCGCTATTACTCTCCTTTCGCAACATTTGGATCAAATGCATGGTTTCCTTCTGTTCAGGTTGATGTGTTGTGGATGCTGTCGTAACAAGATTGTTAGCATCAGTCCGAATATGTACCTCTGCAATTTCACCTGTGATATCTGACCAGAGACCACGAAGAAACAAGGATGATCCATAGCAACGCATGAGTCCATGAAGTTCTGCAACTGTTGTTGACATAGTGGTTGCTGTTATCTTGTGTGTCTCATAGTCTACGAGGGATCCTCTTGTGTGGGAGGATCCGGTGCGGAGGTCTCGTTCTTCTGCAAGGAAAATAACATGCGCTCGTTGGGATGACTTGTCCTCATTGTTGCGATAGGATGCATCTGGATAACCAACTATCCGAGTTGTTCCTCGAAGTGGCCAGAAACGCATGCTGAGCGGAATACTCTTAATAGTCCGGACTGTCTTGTTGATTGCTCGAACGTCCTCAACAGTTGGTGATGCTGCCTTTGAGGCACATCTTGAGAATTGATATCCAATATGGAATTGTGTTCGCGATTGCCACCAATTGATTTGTCCCAGCACACTTCGATAAGCAGTGTGCATGGCTGGAGTAAGCGGTGCATCATCTTGCAGATTTTTGTCAAAGGAAATCTCCTGTAGTTCATCAATAGCAACGTTCTGGTGGACATTGATATACCAACCGTGCTTGGAGTCATGCTTCCACTGGATGCGTTGACCTACGAAAAGGCAATCATTCTTGTCCTCGGATCCAACTTGAAAATCCTTTCGAAGTCGTCCCATGATTTCCTTCTCAAACACATCATCACCGGTCATAAGAAGATCATCCACATGAAGGGAAAGTGCTCCATGTACTTGTCGATTCTTGGCGTTGTTACCGGAAACGGGATCCATAAGATAATCAACGGCACCTTCGAGATCGAATGTCGCGGATGACTTCTTTTCACTGATCGGCGCGGACTTCGCGAGTTGTTTACCATAGTAAACATATGTACAGCCATCTGCCCTAGTTGGTACGAGTCCATATGAGCGCAATGCTGAATCCAGGATGTTCCACCATCTTCTGGGTGCATCATTTAACCCGTAGGCAGGCGGCTTTTTCATTCGTGCACCAATGTATGGAGGATATCCCATCTCAGGAGGTATCTGACAGATGATGTCTCGAGTCTGATCATACGCTTCGCCTTGGAGAAATGCTGTCTTCAAATCCATGTGAAAAATGTTCCAGCCCTTATTGGCTGCTGCCTGGATTGACAGACGGAGTCCGCTTCTTGATGCTGCGGGTGAATCCGTCTGTTGGTCATTTTTCTGCTTATCTTGAAAACCTCTGAGAACCCAGCGTGCCTTCGTTTTCAGGAATTTTCCGTCCTTGTCTCTCTTCAGGGTCAGGACCCATCGTCCTGTAACCCAATTTCTGACGGATATTTTTCGGGTATCGACTAAGTCGAATACCTCATTGTCTAACCAGGATTTGCACTCTAAGAGTTTTGCCTCCAGGAATTGCTTCTGATAGGCTCTCATCTCTGTGGTGGTTGCTTCCTTCCTCTTCTTGCCAATGAGTGCTGAGGTGGTCGAGGCCTTCAGGGATTCCTGCTTGGATGAATAAAGAACTAAGAGTGCCCTGTCGTCGTCAGTCATGTTCTTGCGCAATCGGTCAACGTGGTTCTTGTCCAGGTATCCTCGGTGGGAATATCCACATTTTGCTGGTGGCCTTATAGTTCCCTTCACTCGTCCGAGAAGAACAGGATTTCCTTCGATGTCGAATACCTTGTCCTTCACCTGGAGTGGCTTGGAGCTCATCCGAAGGTTTTGAGCGAGGTCTCTGCGGATATCTTCGAATTGACGCGCTTCTTGGAAGGCTTGTTTGGATAAATTCTTGGTTTGCATGGCAGTCATCTCTTCCTCTTTTTTATTGATCGTCAATTGTGTCGGTGTTGCAACATCGACTTGGATGAGATCTGCTGGGCGTCTCCCGAAGGCAAGTTCCAGAGGCGTCACTTCACCATAGGTGACAGTTTGATTCCTGACAGTTGCGGCGGCCTTAACAAGTTGTCGGTAGGTGACCTTCTTCAATGATGCTGGTGATGTCCCGGCCTTGATCGAGCTGAGCATAATCTTGAGTTGTGCCTTGAGAAGTCGTACTGCTGCCTCAGCTCGATTTGGCCATGGTGTGTTCGGTCCAAGCGAAATTGGTGTAATATCCAGGGATTGATAGAAATGTTCCCAGGTGTCTGTCATGAAGGCATGATCTCCGACAACGGATTTCGGCTGTAGGTGGTATTGGTCGAAATAGTTCCTGAGGACCGTGATGTTCTCGGCTTCCTGGGTTGTCTTCACTACTTCTGCCGTAAGTAGTGTCGTTGCTCCATCCAGGATGACCAAAACAATGATGTGTTCTCCGGTTCCTAGTGGAACTTGGCAGTGATCGATAAAGGTCATATCGCCAAAGGTATCAGCTCGAAGTCCACTTGTCCTGCTTCTTGAGGGTGATTGTTTTGCTGCTTGGCAAACTTCACATTCGCTTCGTACCTTGTCAAAAAGATCGTATACTGATTTTGGTAGATGGAGTGAACGAGTCCTGAATCGAAATTGTTCAGTCGTCATGTGATGATGCTGTAGGTGGAGCTTTTTCAGTTCTTCCGGATTCGACAATCGTTTGTGGATTCTGCTTAAAGCAATCGGAAGTGTTGTCGGCTCAGTCTTTGGTGCTGCAGGCGGATCTGGCTCATCGGTCGACCGGCCTTTCTTCTCGATGATCCTGTCTGCTGCCGAACCTGAACCGGATTCTTCATCTTTCAGAGGATTGTCGGAATAGGTGAAAATGGTCTTGCCCTTCCATAGGTTTACCATTGGTTTGGTTGCCTGGGAGGCAAGTCTCCAGTTGTCTTCAAGGATTTCCGGGTCTCCACCTTTGGCTGCATCAATAAGTTGCGTTGTGCGTTCCCGGCTAATGTTCGATCCGTTTGGTGGAAACAATGCTTTTCGAGGTGTTACATGTACCCGAATAAGCTGCTTGTTCTTTTTGTCGAGTATCCAATGGTCCTGCTTTTGAGATCCAATAATCTTAGGAGTTGCGGTATCTTCTGCAACTGCGGATAGTTCTGACACGCATGCTGTTCCACACGTGGATATTTCCCCGGAAGGAAACTTGATGCTGTTGTCATCGTCATAAACATAGTTGCAGCGACTCCTCGCAATCACTTCTCCTTGGGACTTCACTTTCCAGCAAGATCGACCAGTGCATGTCCTGTGCCGGATACTGGAACTGCTTGTCGGTCCATGCCAATCTTGTCACACTGAGGTGTATGCTCACTGGTCATGTAGAGGTTCCGCGTCTGACTGATACTGAGAAGGATCGGTACGGTTCCTTGCTCTAGGATGTCGATGTTGGTGTATGCCGGAGGTTTCGTGTGATACATGAGGTGCAAGGTCCAGTTGACCTTGGCTGTCTCTCCGTTTGCAAAAGTGAACTTGGTCTCGGCCGGAATGTACTGGTAGGAGATGAGGTCCTTCATAGGTTCAATGGCCTGAGTGAAACGCTGGATCGCATGCCAGCTGCCCATGGATCTTGTGCATCCATTGTCCAGGATCGCATATGTCGGATTCTGCTGTGTATTGATGACTGGTGCCATCAACTTGGTTGCCAAAAGGCTCTGACTTGCTGTGACGGACAAATTGTGTTCCAAAACTGTATCTGTATGGATCAGTTTCTCTTGGATGGTCTTCTCCTCATTCTGCTGGAATGCATCATGGGATGCCATCAGTGCCTGTCCGTATCCTGGCATCTCATAGGATGAGTACCAGCCATATTCATTCCAATTCCAGGATTGATCCCATTCTTGTTCTGTCCAACCGGCATAGGTAGGCTCTTGAGGTTCAGCAACGGGCTGATTGGCTGGTTGCTCCTCGTTCTTCTCCGCTGTGGCTGCGAACGTTTTGGATTTTCCTTTTTCTTGTCCGCCTTTTCCTTTGCCACTTTCATAGGGAGGACATCCTTTGTTTCCATCATATGGGTATTGGAATTTGGATTTTCCTTTCTTTCCTTTCTTTCCTTTGCCTTTTCCCCAATATGCCTGGTCGTAGGGATCATATTGCTCGTTGGCCACATTGGCCTTGCCGCCTGAGGTGCTTTTCTTGAAAGGCTTGAAACCGCCTCTTTGGTGGTTTCCCATTTTTCCTGCTGACTTTGCTTTTCCTTTTCTTTTCTTGAATCGAAAATTCCGCCCTGACACTTTCCTTGCTACGAAGGCATCTTCCTCTAGCATCCAGAAGGTCTCCTCGTCGTTTGTTGACATGAAGCCTTCACAACCGTCTTCGTCTTCGACCCAGAACCCTTCCTCGCCTTCATATTCTCCTTGTTCGAGAATGAAGAATGTATTACTGCGATTGGTTCCTGCTGGCCGGATTGACGGATCTTGGATCGATGTCCTTGTTGAAATAAACAACTCATGGTATTGCGTCTTCAACATCTCGTGGGTGTATTGCTCCAAGGGAATGTTCCTCAAGGACATTGCACTGATCAGTCGTTCTCTCTGCTGATCGGATAATTCACTCTGGATGATGAAGAACTGCGCAATGAGATTGTCGCTGAGAGGAAACGCCTCGCTGTGTCTCGTCTGTCTGCCATTTAGGTATTGCCGAAAAACTTCTGGATTATCGGCTTGCAGAACTTCTGGGGCGGAGGTTCCAGCACTAGCTGTTTGCTGGCGATGGACCATTCTTCTCGTATTTGCGTCTTGCACTGATTGTAGAAATTCTGGGGATTGAGCTGTATGGATTGGAAGTAAATCCATCCAGGCTGTCCTCAATCGCATCAGAAGTATGTCAAATTTCGAGGTAAATAGAAGAAACTCGGTGTTGGCCCTTCGGTGGTTGAAGAAGCTCAGAAGTCGATACAAATAAATGTTGGTTGCTCCCTTCAGAAAGAACTTCCTCAACGTGTTCTTGAAATAGTTGACTCCTTCTTCAGGATCTTGCAGCATCGTATTGTCGAGCATAGACTTGTGGATGTACGCATCGCCTGTGAGTCTGCTCTTGAGGAGAGGTCCTCTTTTTGCTGCTTCCACCGTGGTAATGGTTACCCAATCATCAACGAGTTCTTCGTACCTGAACCAGCTGACCTTCCCGTCAAACAATGGCGGCAATTTTGTCGTCATTGATAGATTGAGGGATTCTTCTGTGAATCCTGTGGATTTTCCAATTCCAGCATAGGACTCCATGAAGAATTCCCCGTCTGAAGACATCTTTAGGATCTTGCGGAAAACCCGCTCCGCTACCGCTTTGTGGTCCGGATTAATACGCAGGACTACCGTATCCCGAAGGAACAGGTAGAAGATTGTATTAACGGATTGGAGGCCCTGGATCTATCCCTGCTTTGATCCTATTGTGGGAGGTCCTGGTAAATACTGTTGTTGTATAATTCCCTTCTCTGTAAGCACTCACTCAGACAAGGTCCTTTTACTCGGAATGCATGAGTCTGCAAAACTAAGATGAAAGGCCTTGGGCCAAAAGGTCGCCGGATATCAACATTCGTGCAAACAAGGCACAGGGGGTTGGGGGGGGGCGGCAGCCCCCCCATGATATTCGAAGAAGTGATGATTCAACAAAGGGTGTTACTTTCCTTCCTTCCTTCCTTCCTTCCTTCCTTCCTTCCGTCCTTCCTTCCTTCCTTCCTTCCTTCCTTCCTTCCTTCCTTCCTTCCTTCCTTTTCCCCATAGGAATGAGAAGAAGTTTTTTTGTTGATCCCTAAAAAGTTGTTTTTTGATCCCTAATAAGTTTTTTTGATCCCTAATAAGTTGTTTTTGATCCCTATCCCGCCTTTAAAGGGGAACAAAAGGAAAACACAAATTGAGGGTCCCCTATTTTGGCACATACCGATTTCGTTTTGGGGTCGGAAACCCATTTTTAGTGAAGCCGCGAAACAAAAAGGGGAAACGGAGGGTGTGATGTTTTAAACCAGGGGGATAATATATTGCGAGCCAGTCAGGGTCCTTTTTGGAACCATCACCCCAACCAGTGACCCGAAAGGTAGAAAAAGGGAGCCATTTCTTGTTGGGGTCGATTCCATCCTTAGTAGGCAGCCACCAAAGTGTCACAAAGTAGAAGCGAAACCAAAGCGCTTCCAACAAAACGGAGTGCCATAGACCAAGACACACCTAGAGTTCCTCAGCTTCCTACATTCGGGCAGCATTCCCGTTCACCCATATAAGCGTATGTTGAGTGTGTCAAAATTAGAAATCAAAAGGAAAGCGCAAGGCAAACATTGCCCTTTTCAAGAAAGGCAACAACTATTTCAGTTGACGCACCCGAATGCCTCGAATGTTAAAAACTTTATGAGTCATACCTATGGACACGTGTTGGACCTCTGCAAAAGGACCCAACATGGCATGAAACTACCCGTATTGGTTTCTATCAATATTGGTTCTTGATGTTTCGTGTCAACCCGGAAAGCTGGGTCTGGTGGATCTTGCTCACGCATGTCCTGAGCCTTGCTGAGGATGACTCTGCTGAGCCTGGTGCGAGATGGGAAGTTCCACCAGTAGACGTGTGCAAACAGTGTTACTCCTCCAACCCACATGGCAAGATCTCCAAATATAAACAGCCCCTAAATTCAATGGGCGCTCCCTGCGTTGTCCTGTAGAATAACCCGCAAAAAAAAGACACGCCGCATTACCCAGAGATACGGCCCTGCAGACCAGAGGCTAGTTCTTCCCAACCCCGGTCCGTATGACAGGAAGACAAAGTTCAATTTGCAGCCCAGTGATACGAAAAGAACCAAAGAACCAAAGATCACGTTTAAAAGCTTGCCTAGAAAAGGGAAGGTCTAGTCTGAAGAGACCACGGCTCTCTCGCAAGGCTCCTGAAGTTGGAGCCGTCCAGTTGAACCCAGTAGGGGGCAGGTTTAACAAGCCAAGCCTCTGGAAAGATTCTGGACAAATAATTTCCCTTATGCAAATAATCCGGAGCGGTGAATCCACAAAGGATTCCACATCCAAACCGTTCACCAACCTCAATTTAAAAATGGATCCTCAAGAACGGAACCTTCATGAGGGTCTTCGGTCGCAGAGAGTAAGCTGGTCTTTGACCCCCAAGAGGTCGAGCTGTTTGTCAACTGGAAGAAATTCAACAGCGGGCAAGTTATTTCGGTCAAACAAAAGAGCAAAAAAGTAAACCCCTGGACAAATGTGCGGTCCTGCTGAAGTGGACACCGAGCTAAGCAGCGCTGCAGAAGCCACGCGAGCCTGAGCGCTCGCTGTTTTTGCTGTCAGCGCGGGCCAAACCTGCCATGGCCCAAACTCCTTTTCTCCTTGTCGCGGACGTCCGATTCGGAGGCGGCTACTTTGCGTCCTCGGGAATGACTGAGAGGCTCAGCCCCACGAAACGGTGTAGCCCTCATGCGGGCATGGCAATTTCACGGCAGGATCAGACTCCCCCGCTGGAAAACTGCTGGCACCTCGTAGGGCCCAGAACCCACACCATGCAAGCCGAAAGCACCCCAGGGGCACGGCATCCATCATTTTCAGCAAGGCACTTCGTTCCGATCAAAGGCGAAACTAGGCAAATGGAAAAACTGCACAGTTTGCGCGTCTTGTGGATTTGAACCGCCAGCCGACGCATGACGTACCCCTTGGCTCAAGGCCCTCAGCTCGGCAATTTCAACCACCAATCTTTTGGCACGCTAACCAGAGCCCACATGCAAGTAGACCGGGCAGTAGGTAAACAGTACAGTGTGGCATCACTGGCGTCATCACGCTTTGCACTGCACTGCGCAGAAGCTCCTGATGCCCTCTCAAGCAACTTCAAAATGGGCACCCTGAAAAACATACATGCCCCAATATGCAAAGCTTTTTCAGACTCGCCAGTTGCGACACTTAGCGCCGAGCCGCTGGCTTGAAGTCTGGCCACTCCATGGCCTAAACGGCGGCAAGTGGACGAGAAACCTTCAAACAGGAGCCCGGTTTCCTTTCGGACTCCCTTCAAAGCCGCAAGAGGAGTCAAACAAAGTGAATGCTCCCCTGGCCGTTCCTTAAACATGACACCCCAAGGCCAGCAAACAGGTGAAGGAGTTCTCCGGTTTCCCCCTTTCCAGTGGCTGAATTTTTATGTGCTGATCAGGTCTTTGGAGCAACCCTGAAATCCGGTTTCTCCCGCTCCAATCGTAGGTTGCGCCCAACTTGCCGCGCATGTTTCCTTCATGCCAGCGGCGGCTGCCCCTGTTTCATAAGTACTGCGCAGCATGCCGAGCACAACACTCCCAGGCCCTTCCTCGGGCATGTGCGCGTGCGTGTGTGTAAGCGTGTTTGCGTGGGCGTGTGCGTGCGCGCGCGTGTGCGTGTGGGTGTGGGTCTGGGTCTGGATGTGCGCGTGTGCGTGTGCGTGCACGTGCGCGTGTGGGTGCGGGTGTGTGGGTGTGTGGGTGTGTGGGTGTGTGGGTGTGTGGGTGTGTGGGTGTGTGGGTGTGTGGGGGTTGTGAGTGTGTGGGTGTGTGGGTGTGTGTGTGCGCGCGTGTGTGTGTGTGTGCGTGCGTGCGCGGGTGGGTGTGTGTGTGTGTGCGTGTGTGAGTTTGTGCGTGTGTGTGTGTGTGCTTGTGTGTGTGGGTGCGTGCGTGCGTGTGTGTGTGTGTGTGTGGGGTGGCTGCGTGCGTGCGTGCGTGCTTGGGTGGGTGGGTGGGTGGGTGTGTGTGTGTGTGTGTGTGTGTTTGTGTTTGTGTTTGTGTGTGTGTGCGTGTTTGCGCGTGTGCGTGCGTGTCTGCGCATGTGTGCGTGTGTGGGCTGGTGTGTGTGTGTGCATGTGTGCATGTGTGCGTGTCCGTGTGCGTGTGGCTGTAAGGGTGTGGGTGTGTGTGTGTGCGTGGGTGTGTGTGCGTGCGTGTGTGTGTGTGTGTGGTGTGTGGGTGGGTGGGTGGGTGCGTGCGTGTGTGGGTGTGTGTGTGTGGGAGCGTGCGTGCGCGCGTGCGTGTGCCCTCCAGCATCTCGAAACGCCGAAACGCACTGATTCAGGCCCAGAATTTCGGCACGCCACTTGCCTAGAGGACTGCAGCAGTCGTTGACTCACAATTTTACTTGGGCGGACCTGTTTCATGCGCAAAGCTAGGTGAGTCTTGGACCCCCAGAAAACGCACTTGGGGGACAAATACGTGGCAGGTGTTGGGTCCTGGACGGAGTGCGTTTTAGGGACTCCCGAAAACGCATTTGGGGACAAACGCGTGGCAGGTTTTTGGGTCCTGGGGCTGAGCGCGTTTTAGGGACTCCCGAAAACGCACTTGGGCGGCCACCGGGCGCCTAGGCCCTCAACTAGAGGGGAAGAGAATGGAGCGGGACCTCTCCAAATGGTTGGTGAATCAATGTCGACTTCCCCTAAAAGGTCCAACTAGTGGCACATAGCCATATCAAGTGATCCCTTAAAGCTGATTCACCCCCCGCGGGATTTCCCAGCGCATTTGCCCACGCTAATGCCGATGATGTAGACTCTGGAGACTCAAAGAGCGAGCAGTGATGCCTCCGGAGGGATTGGGTTTGTCCCTGGCTGTCTCAAGAGGACACATTGAAACACAAAAATAGTCCCCGGACTTGTTGTGGCTCAGTTTAGGCTCATAATTTCCATGACTCCGGAAGCTGTCACTCTGCTTCAGCTGGCCGGCTTGTTGACTATCTGAATCCTCACAAACCGGCGTGTGCTTGTTTTTGTCTGTTTCTGGGCTGAGAACCCCATCTCAAGTCCTCTTTGCCAACACAGCAAGTGAAACGCTCGACAGAAGAGTGCCGTGGTTGCGCTTGTCATTTCTAGGAACCAACTTTGAACGAAGATCTATTGGCAGTTAAGACATGGTGCTAAGGCCAAGATGCGCCAAGATACGCTGTTTTGGGCAACCATGAACCCGCTATTGAATCGGCGCATGAATAATGAGTCCTGAACAGGAGCCCTTCCTCAGTTTGTGGCATCCTCAAGCATGCCAGCAAGCGAGTGGAGCCACTCTCAGCTGGAAGCTGATCAAAGCCCGGCGAGGCAGCACCGCTTCCCAGCTGCATCACTGCTTTGCAGGTCCTCGGCTAACAAGTCGTTTGTATGGTGTTCATCTACCATGGAACAAGAGGAACGATTCAGAAGGACTAAAACATGAACCAGCACTACGTACAAAAGGCAAAGCTCTTGCAAACCAAAGTTTGGGACTGTGAAACCACTACTTAAACCCCTTTCCGGTGCAGTTCTCACAAAGAGACCAACCTGATTTAACCAACATCCCAATCAAATTTATTGATTGCGGTCCTACCACCCTCACATAAGATATTTCGTTCTGTGTTGGACAAGTCAGCTTGCCAAACAGAGGCTGCCCCGCAAGAGGCGACGGGGATACTCGTGGGCTTTGAATGAGAGCTAGAGGTTCAGAAGGAAGCCGGAAAGCCGTTGGGCAACTTGATGACGTGGGGTGGCCATCGGAATTTTCTCATCAAGGCTCGCAGGTAAGCGGCTCGCTATTTGTCAAAGGAAGTTTAGAAGGAACTTCCGTGTTACGGCAACTAATTGAAAGCTAGCTCTTTGAGACAGATGACAAGAGAAAGAGTAAGCCCGCAAGAAAACACGCGCGCGTGTGGCAGGGGAATAGAAACGAGCAAAAAGCGTGGCCCTGTGCGTTCTCCGGAGATGCGAAAGCTAGCCTGTTCGCGGCGTCTGATCGGATCATGTTCGGACGGTCTCGGAGCGTGTTCGGAGCGGGGTCGGCGCCGGGCCCATTGGCACGGCAACGCAGAGGTTTCGCAGGGTCTGAATTGCGTGGCAGGCGCAGCATTTTGGCAAGGTCGGGTGCAGATTTCGTGGCAGGCGCAGCACTTTCGCAAGGTCAAGTGCAGATTTCGTGGCAGGCGCAGCATTTTGGCAAGGTCGGGTGCAGATTTCATGGCAGGCGCAGCAGTTTCGCAAGGCAAGTACAGATTTCGTGGCAGGCGCAGCATTTTGGCAAGGTCGGGTGCGGATTTCGTGGCAGGCGCAACAGTTTCGCAAGGTCAAGTACAGATTTCGTGGCAGGCGCAGCATTTTGGCAAGGTCGGGTGCAGATTTCGTGGCAGGCGCAACAGTTTCGCAAGGTCAAGTACAGATTTCGTGGCAGGCGCAGCACTTTCGCAAGTTCAGGTACAGATAGATAGATAGATAGATAGATAGATAGATAGATAGACTAGATAGAAAGTAGATAGTTAGAGAGAATGATAGATAGATAGATAGATAGAGAGATAGATAGATAGATAGAAAGAGAAACAGATAGATCGATAGATACATAGAGAAAAAGATAGATAGATAGACTAGATAGAAAGTAGATAGTTAGAGAGAATGATAGATAGATAGATAGATAGATATATTAGATAGAAGGTAGATAGTTAGAGAGAATGATAGATAGATAGATAGATAGATAGACTAGATAGAAAGTAGATAGTTAGAGAGAATGACAGATAGATAGATAGAGAGAGAGATAGATAAATAGATAGATAGATAGATAGATAGATAGATAGAAAGAGAGATAGATAGATCGATAGATAGATAGATAGTTAGATATATTAGATAGAAAGTAGATAGTTAGAGAAGAGATAGGTGGATAGATAGATAGATAGATGGGTAGATAGATAGAGAGAGAGATAGACAGATAGAGAAATAGATAGATAGATAGACAGATAGATAGATAGATAGACAAAAAAGAGAGATAGATAGATGGATAGATAGAGAGATAGGTGGATAGATAGGTAGAGAAAGATAGAGAAACAGATAGATAGATCGATAGATAGATAGATACATAGATAGATAGAGAGATAGATAGATAGATCGGTAGATAGATAGATAGATAGATAGATAGATAGATAGATAGAGAGATAGGTAGACAAATAGATAGATAAAAAGATAGATAGATGGATAGATAGACAGATAGATAGACAGATAGATAGATAGATAGAGAGAGATAGATAGAGATATAGATAGATAGATCGATAGAGATAGATAGATAACAAAAGCGACAGATAGATAGATAAATAGAGGGATAGATGGATCGATAGAGATAAATAGAGAAAAAGATAGTTAGATAGATCGATAGATAGATAGAGATAGATAGATAGATAGATAGATAGTAGATAGATAGATAGATAGATAGGTAGATAGATAGATAAGAAGAGAGAGAGAGATAGAGAGATAGAGAGATAGACAGATAACGAGATAGATAGACAGACAGATAGACAGATATATAGAGAGAGATGGATAGAGAGATAGATAGATAGATAAAGAGATAGATAGATCGATAGATAGATAGATAGATAGACAAATAAATAGATAGAGAAGAGACAAAAGAAAGAACAGCGCAAAAACAAGCGAAATAAAGAAAGAAAAGAAAGAAATGCAGAAAGAAGGAAAGAAGGGAGGAAGGAAGGAAGGAAATAAAGAAATAAAGGAAGAAAGAAAACACGACAGAGAACAACAGAAACAGCGAAAAGGAAGAAGAAGAGAAAAAGAGTCAACAAAAGGAAGAGAAAGAGAACTATAGGTTGTATATTTTTGAAACTTCCGCCCACCGGCTTCGCCGGCTCTACTGGGATAGGTACATGTAATCAAAAAACAAATCCTGGAACTTCAGGACCCGGAGCATTCAAGTGCGTCTCACCTTGACAGCTCGTATTCAAGGTCTAACGGGATGGATTCCACAATAAACAGGGTTGTTCATGTCACGTTCCCAGGGTGTGCTTGAGTTGTACCCCGTATACACACAGGGAAATCAGACATGTTCGTTTTTTGGGGAGTGTCTATAATTACTGGAGCCGGGTGAAATGTGACCCAAGCGGGAACGATCCCCTCAACCGGGTTCTTGGTCGCCCGAGTGCCGGGCAGCTTCCACGTAGATCTCCTCAGGTCAAAACCCGCGGTAGACTATGGAAAAAGGCCTAGAATCGTAGGTGATTGACAAGCTTCCACTTACAATTTCAGCAAGGGAAACAGTTACCCACGAGAATTGGATATGTGTGACTGAAAGCACTGGTCTAGCAAATCTCCAGTATAGTCACTTGTGTGAACAGCTGTGCTCAGGAAGTGAGACAAACAAACACAAGCAAAGCAATAGCAAATGAAATCACTCGGATTGACAGATGGTGTCTGACATGTGTCTGAGGTACTTGAACCTTAAGAAAGGTCTTACACCAACACGCAGCATCCACCTGAAGAAGGAGAAGAAGGGGGGGTTCTGCAAAGCAATGCTCACCCAAAGGGATTTCTGGAGGGAAACTCATCAAATTAGGTCAAGCGTGAAACGTGATATGGGTGTTGCTTTGTGTCTCATTTATCAGCCCAAGTCGGCCCGCTTGGCAAATGTTTTGAAGAGGACTGGGAGCAAACGAGGGGTTTTGAAATGGCCCTGGGCCGGACTCCGCCACATAGATCACCCCCCCGCCGCCCGGTTCCCTTCTGTCAGCCCCCACCCACCTTCTGCGCGCACCCGCCAACCCGAGCTAGACCAAACTATGGCAACTCGAAGCGAACTGTGCACTTCGACACAATAATCCGATCGCCTCTTGAAAGGTCAAAGCTATCTTTCTCAAACCTGGCCACACACAAGACGACAGTAAGCAAATGATATGCCCAACATAAGTGCTTGCACTGAGCAACCCTGGTTCAACCCCACAAGAAAGCTCCCTCCACTCGCAGTAGAAAGAACTCTCCTCACACAAAACTCAACCTCTGAAAGGAACAGATCGGCCCGAGTAGCTGCTCTCCTTTTCAGGGCAGAGGCCACATTGTTAGGGTACTTGTGAGAATTGCTTGAAACAGCTGCTCCTCACGAAAAGGCAAGACTGAAAGACATTGCCGTCTTGATTTTGAGCCAGATACTTTGGTGATGCATCGGCAGTGAGCCGCGCTAAAATGTGTGCCATCTGGCCAGAAAGCGTATTGAGCTCATTCTGGGAGCATGTTGCAATGTTGAAGGGAACATGTTGCAACCAAGGTTGCAAACGTTGACTTAAGTGTTTAACAGAATATTCCTGGCAAATGCCTAATTTATAAATCTGCATAGTGCAGCTCCCCTCAAAGTACTCAGCATGGTTCAGAAAGTGTCTCCACTTCCAAACTCTTCAGAGAAATATTTGAACAGTGTGCACATAACCTATTCAAACTCAGCAAGTGATCGGTTGCATCTCCGCAGAATCGTGCTTGTCGTATGACAAGCCCTTGCAATCTTCTAGCAGTTCTCCAAAATGATGATGCTGATGATGATGATGATGATGACGATGTTAAAGAGGATTGCGTTGGCAACGTTGCACACATCACTTGTTGTGCATCAACCCATGCCCCCAGTGCAAAGTACCATGTTGAGGATATTGCTGCATAATCAATCAATTAACAAACACAAACTATTACTACAAATCACAACAGAAACGCGCACACACACACACATTCACGCACGCAAACAAAAACGAACCAACAAACACAAACACTACCATGTGAATTGTAATGCCCAAAAGCTGGCGCTCTGCCTGTGAAACTTGCGCTTGATTCACCTGTGCAATTTGGCTCAAGTCAAAGAATAAGAAAGTGCACATGGCATGGCGTAGGCGCAAAACTTCTTTTGAATCACGGAATGGCGCAGCGTGAGCTCGGTTCTCGTTTTGCAATCTAGCTCAAGGGCCCTTTGTGCCAAAGGGTCAGCGGAGACAAAGCATGTCAAGCTATACAAGACGACATCCTGGCACCAGCCGCGCCTAATCATGCGGGGATACGAGCATGGGTTCACACTCAACCTGCTTCAGGTGTCGTCAGGCATGATCTGCTGTATGCAGTGAGCTATTCCAAACAAAAAAAGACTAATTCGCTTCCTCGGGATCTAGCTCTACACTGTGTTTACCCGTAAGAAGCACTTGTGTCAGAAATTCTGTCTTCATCGACTTGGTGAGGCAGTCAGCAACCATGGTGGCAGTAGCAATCCACTTCAGGTCGTCACCTCCCCCCGGGAAATGAATATTCCGACGTATCGCCGCGATCTCTATGGAGAGTCGCTTGTCTGCTACCTTCGGCGGCACAACTGCCTTTAGATGTGACACCAGGCTACGACAGTCGGAAAGCATCTTGTGTGGAATCTGCCTGGATGCATTATGCAAAGAAGCAAGATTCGGCATGCGTCCTTGCGTCTCCGCAATCAAGAACCTAAGCCTATCAGAGTGCTCAATACCAGTCTGCAATGCGTAAGTTTCAGCTTGAAGAGTTGCTCTGCAAACGCGTTTGATCGTACACAAACCAAATGACAGAGGTACCACAGTAAACTCTGAACAATTTGCGTCGCGAGCTTGATCTCCTGGAATCAGGAAATGAATCCGTCCCTGTTGTGACTTATGGTTGTCCTCGTTCGCGAAACTTGCATCTGTTACTGTAAGAAGCCCCAAATCATACCAATCCAGTTCGCCTCCGTGGAAGTGAATTGGGTGACCAATACCATCCTTCGCAAACTGCACAACCTTGTTAGCCTCCTTCAACGTTGCTACAGTTGCACATTTTACCAAGCTCTGCAAACGGGATGTCCTGTACAACAGGTCTGGTCTCCCTTGCCTAGCAACCCACGGCAATGATCCGACCACGGACCTAAACTGGCTGAGCTCCTCATCCGTCACGGCTTCGCGAGCCTTGCGTCCTGTCTTGATCTCGAGCGGTTTGATCCTTCTGGTGTTGTCGTCCACGTCGATCGTCACGTCCATGTTCTCGAGCTGATTAAACTGCTTTCCACAATATCGAAAACTCCTTACTTCCGGAAAACTCCTTACTTCACTAGAGCCCACAACGAACTTGCCAAGCAGTTCTCCAATCGCCGCCTCACCTGTGGTGAGATTTGCAAAGAGAAAATCATCCACATGCGTTGTAAGCGCGGCATCAACTCCCTTTCCACCAGGACCTGGGTGACAATAGAACGCCGGGAACATCTGTGATGCCTTCAACCCGCACTGCTGGGCATCGGTATTCACCTGGAGCCAAAAGCCCCTTCCGGAGTCCGTCAAGCCGTAAACTGGCTTGCGGATCAGGATCATGGCCTCCGGAGGTGCTCCTCCTCTTGGCTGACGCATCAAGCGGACGCGGTCTAACTCACGCGCCTGAAAGCTGAGGTAATGTCAATCGACTTAATGGGCACCTTGTGTGCTGCTGCCCATGCAGCTACCACATGATGAGTCTCCAAGTCACTGGTTGGTGCGTCCCATCTGAGTCCACTACGGTCCTCAAAATTTCCGCATCCAACAAGTCTGCTCTTCAGCTTCATGACATACCTTTAGGTGTTCATTCTTGTCTGTTTCCACCCAATTTGATGGAATCGGTTGACGTCCTTGCTGCAGCAGCTCTGTCAACTCAGCACCCATAATCGGAATGCCAGCGCCAAATCTGACATATTTCTCCCACTCTGCCGTGCGGGATTGATCGAGTCCCTTCCGGATCTCTTCCGACGCTGCCTCATACTTGACCAACTTCTCCTTGGGTGCTTCATCTTCCATTCTGCTTGCCATGAATGCCACGAAATGCTCTCGTGTAACCTTCTCATTGCTAATTGCAATGTTCGCACTGTTCTGCTCATCTCTGATCTCATCAAAGTGTCTGGGAGATCATCCATCAGGCTTGTCCTTCTCGAGCCCGGCTCACTGTCCGGCTCTCTCACAGCAGCTTGCTCCACACGCGGTCTCACATTCCGCTCAACCTGCTCTGGTGGGTAACCAGTCCTTACATCACCTCGTATATCTTCACCTGCCATCACCTGATCTTCAGGAATCATACCCAACACATCAGGCGGCCTCTCATCACCGTCTTGATCCACCTCTGGTTGTACAACTTCTGCATCTTGATGCTCTACCTCGCCTGTTTCATCTTGATATGCCGGGCTGGGATACTTGCTCGTAGTCGATGGAACTTTAGTTGTTCTTCCGCGGATGAATGGACCAAGATGTCCTCGCCCTTCAGGCTGACATGGTTCATAAATCCCTTCGCCAGTGTCAACTCCTCTTTGTCTGACGCTTGCTTACGCGAAAACGTCAGTGGCGGCCTTTGTAGGAAATTCATAAAATTGCGTCCAGCTCCCGGTCTGGTGGCATCTACTGCCTGTGTTGGAGTCATCTGATCGCAAAGGCCCAGGCAGGGAAGCAAGAAGGTGATAACAGTCACGTTCCAAGAATTCCCAGCCGAACATCTTCTTTTGCACATCAGTGGACCCGGACTTGGGAAGGCAACTTTCCGTGTAGTTTAC
This sequence comes from Effrenium voratum, assembly GCA_963377175.1. Classification (NCBI taxonomy): domain Eukaryota; class Dinophyceae; order Suessiales; family Symbiodiniaceae; genus Effrenium; species Effrenium voratum. The sequence goes on along the minus strand of CAUJNA010000500.1, from coordinate 62,234 downwards.
CGGAAACCCCATAATAGCTTCACGCTCACGAATGTTAGGGAGACGCTTTTCCCCTCCCTCGTTGGACAAACAGTGACAGTCACGGTATTGATAGGGCGGAAACCTAAAATGGTCCTCTTCCCATCGTCGACGTTCCTGAACACTACAGGCCTATGCCCGGGGAAAGCTCGTGGTCGTGAAGTGGTAAATGTAGGAAGTTTCTCAGAGTCCTGCATGAACCAGCCTCGTTCAAGGTAAATACTTGACTCAAGAGGGGCAGACAATTTCACTTCCACAGGGTCCGACAAAACCACCTCAACATCTTGCCCCGGGGGATTTCCCAGTCGAACCGGGTCTAGATCAACCGCAGCTGACATGATCAAGCGGTCCGCATCGTCCATGGAGGCCACTGGTTCCATGACCAACTTGACTTGGCACCAAGGAAAAGCTCTTTTTTTACAACGTCCAAAATCCGAGGCGCATGTGTAAATAAACAGGAACGTTCGTCTCTGAGGGCTCCCCGCCTATCGGCATTAAGCCCGCTGACACCTTGGCATGGGGTCCTGCACCCAAAATGACCACACTTGCCTGCGAAAAATGAGTAGCCCAGCCTTTGACCACCTGTTCATCTACTGTGGTTACGTCCTCCCACATCAGGGAGGAGGGAAAACGGGCTTCAACCACCCTCCTGGCCTCGGCACTCTTTCGACCGCGATGTGTCCCAACAACGGCAGCTGAGCAGCCTCCGCTGCTACCCGCAGGGCTCCAATTCCATCGAACAATCCAATGGTCACTGCCAAATCGGTTCTGGGAAAGGTTCTGCCAAATCGCCCCGCTGTGGCACACGGGAGGCCATCAAACCCCAGGGACTCACGCCCTTACTCATGGTGATGCCTCCCCCTGAACATGAAGCATCGCTTGCGGTAACAGCACCTTTGACCTCTGAAAGGAAATCAAGATGGGCAAGTGGGATAAGTGCCACAAACCGAAGGATCCCCATCTTGACCAGCTCGGGGAGGGGGAGTGAAATACCCGCTCTCCCCCCTTCGAATGATTTAATAAATGACCAAATATGGTTCAAAGCAGCTAGGAGGGGTCTGCGGAACACGGTAATGTACACAAAACCTCCTCCCACCACTTGGGCTTGTCTTTGAGCGCTGAAACCTGACCCAACCAATTGTAGCCCCAAGTTGGCGTACTTCAAAGCCTTGTCGACCTTGGGATAAGCCACTCCCCTTTCTCCATCAACAACCACCCCTTGTACCTCAGCAACAGGTTGAAGACCAACTCCTTTTTTGGGATGCCTGGGAATGCTCCACCTCGAGTACTCTTCTTGAAGTGCTAAGACCGTGGGAGTCAAGTCTCCCTTCAAAGTGGCAGCCATGTTCTTGTTGACCTTTGTCAGTTCATCAAAGTTGTCCAAATAAATCCTGAACATGTTGTCCACCGTAGGAAAGGGTCTGTCACGTCTAAGTTCTTGCTCTCCTCCATCGAACCGCCCGGAGTTCAACAAAGCCTGGCGTAAGACAAACCGATGTACGTGTTGCGCAATGCTGACGGGGTTTTTGAATCCCATGGGGAGGACGGTGGCCGCCAAGTAACAAGTTCCTGAAAAACCCTCACACAGCGATTTCGGCAATGGTCTGTTGAAAGCCATGAATTTGTGCCATGAAAAGGGGACCCTGCATAAATAGAAAAAGCACCTGACATCTTCGCTTGAAATAAGCAAGTCCTCATCGATGTCCAAAGATAGAGGCCCCATAGAACTCCAGGAGGGAAGTGTGGCAATGTCCCCATCGAGTCCCCTACAAATGCGATTGGGGGGAATCAGATTCATAATAAGGCGACGCACTCCAATACTTCCCTCCCGCTCGCTCTTGGAAACCCCGAAGAGCCCATTCAACAAAGGTTGTCCTTGTACGTGGTAAACCTCCGACTCTTCGACCACTCTGCAAATCCCACGTTCCACCGATCTGGTTGCAAGGAGTTCCCAATCGCCAGGGGGGACCATCACCGGCCCTTTGGTAAAGACCTGGTCCTCAACAGGAAGAAGGTACTCCTCGAAGTTCTCAACATAATGTTTGCATCCTGCTTCACACACTTGAGAAAGGGTGACCGTCCCCACTTCCAAAGGCAAAGCTGGCACGATCATATCCCAAGAAATGGATCAGGCAACCTTAACTTCCTCTCCTTGATAATCCACGCCCTTGACCCTGAAGAAATCGGACCATTGGGCAGCAGCATTCGCTGGCTCCAGGAGACCCCCAAAAAGCCGCTGTTGGCAGGGGGTCCCTACACCACCTCCGGAGACGGGGGATCCACTTAAATAGTTGAGTGACCCTAGCATGTTCCTGAGCACCATGACGTCAAGTTCACTTGCAGTGGGAAACAGACCCTGCAGGGAGTCAATGGCTGTAGGCAGTGGGAACGCACTGCCCATGGACTTGGTCATGCAGCTAGAATCCAAATAGGTGAACAGCGATCCTCCCAAAAGGGCAGCCCCTTCACCATAAGTGTGACCCCCCATCTCCTTCAGCACACCACCAAGGGTCGGCCCGAGAGCACAGGAACCCCTTCTTCTTCCACTGGGGGAGCACTATTGGCTCCCGACATGCACGGCAGTCGATGAATTCTACTCTCCTCCTCTTTGCCCTCTGCTGGCTTCATCATCTTCTTTCCACGGTCTGTCATCCTCGGCTCTTTTTCTTTTGTCCACCTCTGTTGAGCTCTGCGGGCATCACAGCTCCCTTCCGCAGGAGGTGCCTCACTCACCTCTGCTCTCATCATGTACTCCTTCACGGGCTCCTCATCACGAATGTCTACACCATACCTGGATATTGTCAGGCTCCTTTTCTTGGCAGCCATCTCATCACCCACCTCACTGGGCACCATGCGCCACATGCCTCACTCCCTTCTTTGGGAGTGATGCCTTCCTCCTCTGCGTTGGACCTCACAGAGTCCTCCTCACACTTCCTCACTTCTTCTCTGTACCTTTGGTTCCTTTCTCCTCCTTCCCTTTCTTTCCTTTTCCTTTTGGCTTCTCGTCCTTTCGCGGGCTCTCTCCACCCAGGCCGGAGAGTCCCCTTCTCTCGGGAGGGAGCCTTTCCCTCATGACTGCCAGGCCCCCTCCCAACGAGCTTCCTTGACCGCTATAGCAGTCTCGGCCCTGGTGGCCACTTGCGCCACCTCCAGCGAGCACAATTCCATCTTCTGGGCCATGGCATACCTTGTGAGATCTGCTCGAGCGACTTCATCCGCTGAAGTAGCAGATCCAAAGTTTCTGCTGCCCTCCCCTGAGTGAGCAAGTCGGAGGCGTACGCAAGGGTAAACGCCTCCCGCGACATCGCTCCGTGGAGCTTGTGCTCTGTAGTAGTGGACTGTGCCCCCACAGCTGGCCAGAGGCTGCCACAAGCGATTTCCGAATCTCCAGGATCGCTGTGGCTGCTAGGACACCCGCCCTACGCACTCCGACTCTTCGGATCCTCTGAGCCTCCTCGAAAACGCCTTGCTCCTCCTCTTCGCTGCTCTCCTCGCCTGACGACTCCTTGTCCGATGACTCCAGCGGCTTTTGCAACAACTTCAATCTCCGCCTTACTCTCTTCATCACAGCCTTTCGCACCTTGGGGTCGGGGTCCATCCCCGTCCGTCCGAAAACCACGGAGGGCTCTTTTGTGGCCTCCACCTTGACCTTCTTCTTTGCTTTCTTCTTCCTTTTTCTTCTTCCTCCTCCGGGACGATGAGCTGCTCGTCACTGTCGATGGACTTCGGGTCCGCTTCTTGTCTTTTCCCTCTTTGCCTTGGCCCTTCAGGTTCTCCGCCTTTAGGCCCGCCTCCTCTCTGCGTAACTGCTCCTCCTTCGCACGCAGATCGGCCATGCCCACCAAATTGTCCAGCCAGCTCTCCACAGCTCCTGGAAGTCGCAGCTTCATCTTCTGGGCGTGGACCAACCCATCTTCGCTCACGGCCGCTTTGCACTCGCGTCCGCAAAGATGGAAACGGGCTCGGCTCCCTGCATTGCCTGCCCGTTTCAAGAAATCTTCGCGCTGGGTCCCTGTCAACCGAACCTCGGCCACGACCCCGTGCAGATCCTCCTCGACCTTCTCCACGACCCCGCATGCTGACGCTGGAGCTTCCCAGTAGATGCCCTCAGTGACCACCAAGCTTTGACCAGGCTTCACCAAATGCCTAGGCAAAGAAGATGCGATAATACTCTCGCCTTTCTCAAACCTTTCCTCCAAGTCACCAGCCTCACTTGCCGCTGGTCTCCTCTGCGCCGGAGGGTCAACACCTCCCCTAGCTCCTGCAGGCCTCCTCAGGGCTCGGCCCGGGGCCAACGGGAGCCCTGCGCGAGCCTTTGCACGGGCTCTCACCTTAGCCGCCGCTTTTGCTGCCGCTCCTCTGCCACCAACCTTAAGAGGCATCAATTAACCCGAGCTCCCTTATACTTTCCACCTCCTTTTGCCTTGTCCGCCTCTCTTTTTCCTTCCCTTATTCTTGCCTCTTCTCTCCTCACCTCTCTCGTTCGGCCTCAGCAACAAGTCCTCAATGTGCCCGCCTGGATGCCTCCTCAACGGTGATCTGCTATCGTCTCTTCTCCTTGAGTCTCTCTCCTCTCCTTCCAGACGTTCGTCTCCTCCACGTACGTCCTCACCTTGCCGCTCTCTCACTTCTTTGCCCTTTGCAATCAACCTCCTAATGTGGGCTTCACTTGATGAGCTCCTCTCTCGCCGTTCCTTTTGTCCTTTGCTTCTTCTCCTCCTCCTCTGGCTCCTCCTCACTTTCCTGCAGCTCCCACTTGACACCTGAAGAACCTCCTGTCTGATGCCACGGATGCGATTCCTCACGCTCTTTAGGCTCTTTGCCTCCGGGTCTCCTCACGCGACTGCCTTGATGACCTGGACCGCTTTCTTCTCTTCTCTTTCCTCTTTTTCCTCTTCCTTTTCTTCTTCTCACTCACCTTCTCCTCCAAACCCTCTCTCACGCCAGCCTCCTCACTGTCCTTCTCCTTGGAGGGCGGGGGGACTGCCAAATCCCCAGTACCTCCCACACCAGGAGCCCCTGCTCCCTCAGGAGCTGCCCCCGCTGCAGGAGCAACTCCCCCACCTCCCACCACAGGAGGGGCCGGGGAAGGAGCCTGGCTGCTGGCCCAGTGCTCCCTATCCCGGAGATCCAAAAGCTCCCCTTGAAGGAGCCTTACTGTGTCTAGAGCGCGGCCCCAGAAGAACAGGGACCCACTCTCTAGACAGAGGTCTCTTACCCTATTTAAACTAATGCACAGGTCGCACTGGCACACGCCTACGGAGGCGTGCCCCAGTGAACCCATGAAGCCGAAACCTCGCGGACATGCAAACCGAATTCATCTTTAAAGACCGGGACGTTACCTCATGTATTTTCTACATGTATAAATCTTGGAACCCCCTTACACATACAGTGCATCCTTCAACTCATAAGAGTGACGCGCCCCAGTTCATGAAAAGGGTGTAGCATTGCATTCTACAAACAGCTACGGTAAATCACCTGGAAACCCTCATTCACAACTAAATCGTATCTCTTTAAACTACAATGCTGAAGAAAAAACGGACCATTGACAATACGTTTTTCCAGATGACGTCGTAAAAGGCACTGCCTTCGCCTGAAAGCTTAAGCCATACATTGTTTGTTTGCGTCTCACTAACTGCAAAGCTTGGTAGATTATCTGCGAAAAAACAAACACTGCCATGTCATGTGGCATGGGATGATGGGATGATCAATGATCACCCGACTAAAATCAAAAAACACAATCATGGCAAAACAGTATGGAACTTGGACCGGGCAAACGACCCGAAAGCTTTTGGGCATTCTAGCTTACCACATCCGCCGCAACCCATGGTGTCAAGTGGCTGGAGGATTACGCTGCGCATCAGCGGCCTGCCAGAGCTCACAGCAGCGGACACAACCCAAAAGCAACTCTACACATCCTCGAACCTCCACGCTGGTGTGCTGCTCAGGTGGGGTGCAATTTTAGGCCAGGGAACTACGCTGAAACACAGCTAGGTCTCCCTTGGGCAAATGGAACAGCCCACAAGGGTCTTGACTGGAGCAGGCCGTGTGCAGTACCTGCACTGGCCACCAGGCCAAGCGCGTTTTTTCGGTAGCCCGCTTCTCAAGAAAAAGGAAGCGCCCGCCCCTGTCTGGAAACAATGCTCTCGCCACTCCCCCGCAAATTCCTGCCATAAGGATCAATGGAGTGATGCCACGCAAAACAAGCTCAGAGGCCTGGCTGATGTTGAAACCATGAAAATGCGTACCCCCTACTCCAAATACCATAGATATTATGTCAGGTGTTTAGTTGCTCCTTATCTTTGGGGCCTTTTCTCAGAAGCTGCTCCAAGGTGTTTACATTGTCTGCGCAATGGGAGTTCAGCCGGTCGCCCAACTCATCTATGACTCATTGCCCCCAAAAACATGATTGTGTCCCCGAAGATATTCTGCTCGACCAGGCCTCTGGGCGTGGTAATGCGCGCCAAAAGCTCCGCAGTCCACGCTGCCTGGCGGCGCAAGTTCTCAGGTGGCTTTACGACCAGGCCCGATCTTCCCTGACCAAGCTTGTGGAAAACGGCAACTTTTGCAATCCTTCCAGAATGCTTGCCCCATAACTTGGCTTAGCAAGCCTGTAGCCTGGATGGCCCTTAAAAGGGAAGGCCCTGTCAAAAAGATTGGTTTTTCCCGGAAGCATGGCGAAGGGTTCTTCTTCTAAAGCGGCTGCGGTAAAAAAAACCGAATTCTGTTTCATATTTCGGGCCTCCTGGTTGAGACGCTGGACATCCGCGCGAAGGCCCTCGAGCTCCTGTTCCTGGAGCTGCGCCTGTAGAAAAGGTATGATCCACCACTCTTGCTCTCTCTCCGTGCCGAAACTGAAGGTTGTCACATGTGGCAGGTTCGCGTTATAGGAGGAGGGGGCACTTGACAAGAGCCAATCTGACCTTATAATGTAGAAAAACCAGCAAATCAGTCAGCGTTCATGGTGGAAGCGCAACGCAGCTTCTAGATGAAGTCCCGCCTGCGCCCGACCTGCGCCGGAGGCGGCAGCACCACCCGCGGCGGCAGCACCCGCAGGGCTCCCGCGGTTGCGGCGCGTCTTCGGCGGCAGGTCGGCTCCTGCGGCACGACGTTCTTCGCAGCGCTCCGCGTGGTTCCGCATGGGGCCGCCCGGTGAGCACCAGCGCGTGCACCACTTGCATTGTTCCTTTTCCTTGCCGGTGGTGCTGGCGCTCACCAGGCGGCCCCGTGCGGAAACCTGCCGCCGGCATTTTGGCGGAGGAGCGGGGCCCCGGGGAACAAAATGGCACAAGCAAATGGGCAAAAAAACATCAGAAAACCTGAAAGCACTGGCACTGTTCATGGATTTCCTGGGAATAGGGTTGCAAACACCCTTGGTTTGCCATGCGTTAGCGGTTTGTTACGCAGTAGACCCAACACTTCAACAAAAAGGGTTCCCCGGTTGCGGGGGTGTGCAAAAACAATTGTAGCACCCTAGCCAGATTTCGTAGAAACAACACGCACCCGCACTGGGGGTTGTCCTGGAACTTTGTGTTCGCTGCTTATTGGGAGGGCAGGGAAGGCAATGAGAGCCACGGTCCGTTTTTTGTCGAATAGTTGCTTGGTGCTTTGTTTGCACATTTTGCCATCCACCAGGCCAACCGAGAACAATGGAGGTGAACGCATCGCTTGGTGTGCTGCGCAAGCAATACTTTGTTGACAGGCGCCACGCAAGCAATGCTTTGTTGACAGGTGCCGGGCATGCATGTCTATGTTGACGGGCGCGTGTAGAAAGGATGTAAGGCTGTGGAGGTGTGTCTCAAAATGGGTTGGACCCCAGTTCCAGATTGGAATGAAAGAAGAAATCTTAAGGACGCCAATCATTTTCAAAGGTTCCCTACGTTGAGACAGGCCAACAAGGACCTCCTCATTTCATCAGTCCCCAGTCGCATGGATACCCCCTGGCCAGGCAAACAACATGAGTTACCTGAGCAGCTCTTTTTGTTTTTCAGCTGGAATCGCAACACCGTTTGTTTGTGTGAAAACCTAGAAACATCTTTCAAACATTGTTGGTCTTAAGCATATGTCGCTCAAACACATTTTTTGTTTCAAGATCCCAACTATGTTTGCATATTTTTGCAGTCTTGACATCTTCCCAGGATGATTTGATCCTCATTACTGAAACCGGGTTCTGAATGCACCCCAGCTGGCTCCGAACTTGGCACCCTTTGGCGCTCTTTGCGCAGACCACCCTTTTCTCAAACCTCGGCTGCCTTTCAAAAATCCACGGGACGCCTGAATCACCCCTGCAGCCCTTCACCCCTAAATTTGAAGGGCATCACCCCTGTGGATTTCAAAAGGGCATCCTGTGAATTTTGACAAAACATCACCCCTAAATCCACAGGATGCCTATAAAATTGTCGAAAACACTCCCACTCTGGGCATGGAAGGGCCCCAGGACTCTCAAATACAGAACTCGGTCGACTCCCACTCTCCCACTCTGCCTCATGAGGCGGAGCACCTCAAAGGCCGAAATGGCCCCAAGCATTGGGCCGCTTGTGATACGATGAAAGCCCTCAATATTGCCAGGCTTTTCGCCAAGGTTTTGGGCGAGACGCTCATGGACCCTCAAACGGAGGGACCGACCCCTCTGAGAAAAGGGACAACCACAAAGGCCCTCAGGAGGCAAAAGTTTCGAATGTCCACCTACAAATCCTAAGCCTCTGGTGAGCCTTTTCAGAGGAAGCGAGAAGTGAAAGCCCAACTCGTCAAGGTCACTACAAAGCCACTTCCTGGTAGCACTTTGCAAGCTTCCTCTAAGCAAGCACCAGGACAAAGCGCGAGGCAAAAACAAACGCAGGCGGTTTTAGCTCCCCTCCCTCAAGAAATGTATCAAGAAATGTATCACTATTATTCACCTCATCTGGATCCCCTTGGCCTTCGTCCTGCTTTGTTCAGGAACCACTATCCACCTTGCCAAGAACCAACCCAGGGGAAAAGCAACGCCGTAAAACAGGGGGAGGGAGGGAAAGAGGACACGCATTCCGAGCACCTCATTTGCCTAGAAGGTTCCAGCAGTCCCCAGTGGCCAAGTCTTTAGTGAGTGAGAGAGAGAGAGAGAGAGAGAGAGAGAGAGAGAGAGAGAGAGAGAGAGAGAGAGAGAGACAGAGACAGAGAGAGACAGAGAGAGAGAGAGAGAGACAGAGAGACAGAGAGAGGAGAGAGAGAGACAGACAGAGAGAGACAGAGAGAGACAGAGAGAGAGAGAGAGAGAGAGAGAGAGAGAGAGAGAGAGAGAGAGAGAGAGAGAGAGAGAGAGAGAGAGAGAGAGAGAGAGAGAGAGAGAGAGAGAGAGAGAGAGAGAGAGAGAGAGAGAGAGGGAGGGAGGGAGGGAGGGAGAGAGAGAGAGAGAGGATGGAGAGAGAGAGAGAGAGCGAGAAATTGAGTGAGAGAGTGAGTGAGAGAGTCAGTGAGAGAGAGAGAGAGAGAGAGAGAGAGAGAGAGAGAGAGAGAGAGAGAGAGAGAGAGAGAGAGAGAGAGAGAGAGAGAGAGAGAGAGAGAGAGAGAGAGAGAGAGAGAGAGAGAGAGAGAGAGAGAGAGAGAGAGAGAGAGAGAGAGAGAGAGAGAGAGAGAGAGAGAGAGAGAGAGGAAGAGAGAGAGAAAGAAAGAAAGAAAGAAAGAAAGAAAGAGTGAAGAGAGAGGGAGAGAGGATGGAGAGGAGAGAAGGATGTCAAATACCATGGTGTACTACTTTCCTTTGTGTACACGCATGGACTACATCACCTGCAGGCCTTGAGTCTCTCGAGTAAAAGGGCAGACTACCAGCAGTTTGGGTTTGTGTTAACATACTACAACAGCACTTGCACTTCAAGTATTCGAGGCTTTGTATTTAACGTGGTAGCGGAGCTGAGATCCTAAACATAGGGGAGCTCCAGTAACTACAGTAAGTACAGCAACCACAGCAGACACATGCCAAACTACTACGACATGTCAGGTGAACCGGCAGCATCATCAGCTCAGCAAACTACAGGAGCAGACAACGGGCCACCACCAGCAGAAACAGTAGGAGCCACGACTACGGGAACAGGAACAACGCACGAGCAAGAAGGCGATATACAAAGACTACACAAATACAAACTACCACCACCATTCTTTAATGGTGACTACTCGCAATACGAAGAATGGCTGTTCAAACTACAAGCCTACCTCGGACTTATAGACCGAGACTTCGACCTGGTACTACAACTGGCACTGTAGCTGCTGCTCCCTGACAAATGTTGATGAGGATGTAGTGTAGATCTCTTGCAAGGTCTACTGCTTTAGTTGCTTGTGTAGTATCACGTATGCGGGCTCTGATGTCTGCATCCTTGATTTGTCGTGTAGCTACTTGTAGTACGACAAAATCGCTACAATGCAAATGGATGTGAGACACTACGACTCCTTCACAACAGGTTCAGTCTACCAGTAGGAACACGCAGCGTTGGCTACCTCACCAAACTACTGGAACCTACATTTCTTGAAGCGCAATTTGAAGAACAATTCCTACAGTGGGAGTACGACATCAATCGCTACGAAAGAGACAACAATGCAGCACTACCAGATGGAGTGAAGATTGCAATACTACTCAACAAGGCCAAAGGAGCACAACAGCAGCATCTTCAACTACGCGCTGGACAGATCACTACCTACCAGGAGATCAGATCGGTCATCTTGGACTACTACAAGACCATCTCAGCTTTCTCGAGACTATCTTCAGCAGTTGGTACAAACTACAATGGAGGACCAGCACCAATGGACGTTGATAATATTTGGAGGAAAGGAAGAAACTACAAAGGCAAAGGAAAGAGCAAAGGAAACTACAAAGGAAACAAAGGCAAAGACAAGTACAAAAGCAAAGGCTACTACAAAGGATATGACAAAGGCAACAAAGGAAACTACAACAAAGGAAGTTACAGCAAAGGAAAAGGAAAAGGCTACGGTAGCAAAGGCTACGGACCAAGTAAAGGCTACAAAGGCCAAGGAAACTACAGCAAGTCAAAAGGAAAAGGGAACAACTACATGACGTGCCACAGATGTGGCAAGCCGGGCCATTGGGCCCAGGACTGCAGAGTGCAGGTTTGGCACATTGGAGAAGGAGAAGAACTACAGCAAACAGAGCAACAACAGCAAGAAGCTCAGAACAACAATGAGGAACCACAACCAGGAGTGAATGACACTTGGGATTGGTACTACGAAGGAGAGGAAGAACATGGACATGATGTGAACTACATGGAGGAGAGTTGGAACGACTACGACTGGAATGACAACAGTTGGGATTGGAACGACTACGGTTATGAAGAAGAAGCAAACTACATTGGAGGCATCAACGCATCACACCTCACAGTTGGACACATCAGGCAAGAACAACCACTACAATGCAAGCACAAAACCAAATCACTACTTGGTAAAAGATCAACTCACACAACATCATGGAATGACCACAGCAACAACTACCAACAGTACCTACAAGAGGATGAACCACCACTACACCTTGCCATAGCAGCAGCAACACAACAACAAAAACAACGAAGACTTGATGAGAACCTCACTCACTACATCGTGTGCTCAAACTTCAAGTCCTACCATCATCTACTGATTGACTCAGGAGCGTCTACACATGTTTGTCCAAAGGCTTATGCACCGGATCTACCACTACGACCTTGTGGAAACTCGACTCCACAACTCTACACAGTGACCAACAAGAAGATCCCGGTCTACGGCATCAAGTACGCTCCCTGCAAGCAGGACAACTTCAGGATCATGATTCCCTACTACGTCTGTGATGTGAAGTATCCTATCCTCAGTGCATCAAGACTACTTGATAGAGGATATGGACTAGACTTCAATCCACGACACTGCACTATTTCAATCCACGACACTGCACTATTTCACATGGACAACAACAAGCACAACTAATTCGACACTCAGGACTCTTTTACCTACGGGCCGAGAAGATCGACATCCCTACAGGATACGACATCTACCCAATGACTACTGACAATGGAAAATCCATTGCAGTCATCCAACCTACAGATGAAGCAAAACAACAACAAGGACAAATTGCACCACTAACACACACTGACCAAGGACTACGGACGAATCCTTGGTGGAAACACTGACTACTGGAAACTCGATGGTGACTACGCCATTCGAGTACACAAACGACCACGCAAAGCACTATTTGATCCACACAACAGCGGTTGCCCAATACCTGAAGAACAACTAGATGCTTGGCGACTAACCATCATCAACAGACAAGGACAAGAACAACAACAACTACAAGAGAACATCAAACAACTTTCCAAACAAGAACTACAAAGACGACTTGAAGGAGATGAATGGCTTGGAGAAACTAGGTTCAGGAGGAAGGTCAAACCTACCCATCGACTAGGAACAAAGACTACACCACCACGACAAAGTTCATCACCACAACCTGCAACACAGACACCCGCGACAGGATCAAAACTACAACTACGAACTCCACGAAAGGTATGGAGACCTAAAGCAGCACCATCAACAGACCTGGACACTACACAAGCAAAATCAACAATACATCGACCACCTACAGCACAAGAAGACAACCAAGACTACTGGGAAAGACAAGGTGAGCAATGGATAAGACACCACGTCACACTACGAACCACACTGTTTACACCTACAGATGGACCAGGACACCCACCAGTCAACACACTAGAACCTTCAAGAACTACAATCTCAAACAACAGCTTCGGTGAAGTGTCACAACGCAAAGACGACTGGACAGTCGTTGGAAACGCAGCACTACCATTTCAATGGAAAGGCACAACAAGGTTCACCGTGAAGAAGGACTACGAGTACCTCCAAGAGGACTACGATGAAGAGCAACTCTATGAACATCATGAAGCACAACAAGCACGAGGACTACGACAACCACAACAACCAACTCCACAACAAATAGCTGAACACAACTTGACACACCTACCTTACAGAAATTGGTGTCCAATTTGTGTGCAAGGCAAAGGACGCCAAGACAACTACAAGAAACAACAATCACGACAACCAATCATTCAAGTAGATTTTGCCTACATCAAGTCACAACAGGACACAGGACACAAGGACCACACCAGTATTAACAGCAGTTGATGTCACCACACAACTGTGCATGGCAATACTGGTTCCGGACAAACCTTCGATGATGGACTACATGGTCAACAGCCTACAAGCATTCATCTTGGAGTGCGGAAGAACACAAGGCATACTACAAAGTGACAACGAAGACACCCTCAATGCACTACTAAAGGCCACAGCAGCTAAAGTCGGCTCAGTGACGGTACGACACTCACCGTCCTACAGCAGCAACAGCCAAGGAAGCGTTGAGCGACTACACAGAACACTACTCGGACAAATCCGCGTCGTCAAAGCGCAAGTTGAAAGCAACTACAGCATAACCATGCCCACAAAACACTGTCTACTACCTTGGATAGTACGACACGCAGCATGGACTGTAAATCGCTACGTCATCCACTCCGACGGCTACACAAGCTTCGAACGCCGCTGGGGAAGAAACTACGAGCGAGCAATCTGCGAATTTGGCGAAACACTACTTTACCTTCCACCACAACACAAACAACTACCGAAAGCAGATCTCAGGATGCAGAAATGCATCTGGCTCGGAAAAGTTTCCGAAACAGGAGAGAACTACGTCGCAACTGAACAAGGCGTACTAAAAGCAAGAACAGTACGACGACTACAGCCAGACTTTATGACCTTGCGCTACTAAACAAGGTCTCAGGTACACCTTGGGCACCACGAGGCAACATCTACAACCCATCATTTGCGACACTCCTGGATACGCAACTCCATCCGAAACAAACTACCCAAGACGCAGGACAACAGACAAATGTCGCAGACGACATTGTCGCAGAACCAGCGACGAAACAACAACGCACTACATCACCTCCACAACTTCCGTCAACTTCCGCATCAACTTCACGACCACTTCCGGATAGCCCTAGGGCTACTTCACCAACTGGACGGCAACATCCACCACTACCAGCACCTCCACCTCGACAACAACTACGACGCATGACCCCGGAAGAAGTGATGCAACCAACCAAAGCTCAAAAGACTTCAAAAGACACTACCATCAGATCAACGGAAGAAACAACCAAAGAACCACAACCACTACGACAACGAATCAACGCAGTAACACTATCCAACGGAACCTCCATAACATCCTACACCAACGACGACACCGCAGAAGACCAACCAATAATCTTCGACAACGAAGGTTATGACGAAACACAACTACGTGAAGGAATGAGACACGAATCAGGACAAATGAAACTACATGACGTCTACGACGAAGTGTCTACGTCTAATGTCGACGACACTATCCTACGAGAAGCGACACCTACTAAATGGGTACACCGGAAGAAAGGCACAGGTGTACGAAGTAGGATCGTAGCAAAGGGCTACACAGAAAAGACAGAGGACGAAGACTCCGTCTACGCCTCTACTCCCATGTTCACTACGCTACGGACGCTTCTCGCACTACAAATGTCTCGACCAAACTGGGTAGCACGACTAGGCGACGTCTCTACCGCATTTCTACACGCGCCTATCGCCAAAGACAACGAAGGCAAACAACGCGACATCTACCTTTGGCCACCAAGAGAACTGTGTCCGGACTACGCAGCTCACCCAAAGCTTGGCAAGACTACCTGGCTGAAGTACTACAGAAGCTTGGCTTCGTAAGACTAAAGTCAGAACCAAACGTCTACACCAATGCGGCTCGCGACTGCTACATCATGGTCTACGTGGACGACCTTTTGGTACTTGGTGACAAGACTACTGTCGACTCCACCTTCGAGGCGATCCAGAAGCAGGTACTACTCAAGCACATCGGCTACCTGGAACCTGGCAAACCACAACAATTCCTTGGACGGAACATCGAGCACTTCGGCAACTACTGCACTGTTGGACTACAGGACTCCTACATCAACGACATGATCAAGGAGACCGGCATGGACAACTGCAATTTAGTGGTAACTCCAGGAATTGCCCGCTACAAACCAACACTGGAGGACGAAGCACTGCTCGACCACGAACAACACAAAAGATACCGAAGAATTGTTGGAAAACTACAATGGTTAGCATACACACGACCAGACATTGCCTACGCAACAAAAGAACTAGCACGAGATCTCACAGCACCTACAGAACTCTCACAAAAGCGAGTCAAGCACTTACTACGTTACCTGCACGGCACTAAACACTACAAGTTCACCATAGAACCAACAACAACACTCAAAGCAAACACCAACAACATCCTCGACCTCGACGTCTACGTCGATGCGGACTGGGCAGGATGCCCAACTACAAGGAAATCAACCTCAGGTTTCAACATCCACTTCCTTGGAACTACAGTTGCATTTGGCAGCAGAACACAGGCTACACTAGCACTAAGCTCAGCAGAATCTGAACTCTACGCAATTTGCGCTGGAGTTAATGAGGGACTACACCTCAGAAACTTCCTACTTGAAACCAACATTTGCAGCAAACTAAACCTACGCATCCACACCGACTCTACAGCAGGCAAAAGCATTGCTACAAGACAAGGCACTAGCAAACGAGCAAAACACATCGATCTCAAATTTCTCTACACACAAGACCTCATCAAGCACGACATCATTCGAATCAACAAGATCAACACACTACACAACAGTTCAGATTTGTTCACCAAATACATCAGCAAAGAAACACTACAGAGGCTCATACAGAGCATTGGCATACGTGTTTAGCACTACGAGCAACCTCACAACTGTTTCACAACGGTGTTCGAACACATGCACTACAATCACGACAGGCATATGACAACCACACACATGTCTGCGGATTCATTTTTGTTGTACGTAACTACATGTAGACTTTTGAGTATGTAAGTAATGGTAACTACCAGTAACTGCACTTGCACACTTCGGCGGCATGAGACAACACTACATTTGTGTTGTTTGGTTACTGAGGTCGCCCTTCGGTGAGCTACTTCAGGCTCACTACTTAGTGCCCCGTCTCACCTCTCTTTTGTCTTTCAGGACTACAGCCATGTCGGCCTTTGGAACTACTGCTGTGCCAGAGGATGCGATGACTACCTCGGAGGCAACTATGCCTATGGAAGTCACTACCTCTGCACCGGAGACCACACAGCCCATTGAACTACCGGCTGGCGACACTACCCCAGACCTCGCATCTACACCACTTGAACAACCACCTACAACAGACACCAGCAGCATGGCTACACTTGCAACTCCACCACCTGAAGCCTACAATTCCCTCAACTACACCTTCAACCACCAACTACCAACGCAGGCACCCTACTACCGGCCCAACGACATCATGACACACCTGCGCACTACAGAGCACGACGTCCCAACTACACCACAACTCAACCCACAACTCTGCTACTTCCGGGTTTTTGTGGCATTGACCCTGGAGGAGTACTAACTACTAAGCCGACAGCAAACTACACCTACAACTGAGCTCAACTACAATCTACCCATCCACTGCCTACCATCCGACCTACGCATGCCCATATACGACTCCCTGCCACTCAACATACAACTTTCAGAGGCCTACAACTTTTACTACTACAACTTGACCTCCCTGCACCTCACTACACAACACCTCAACTCCATGATCATCGTTCAACTACACATTCCCCAGGACATCTTACTACGCTTTGTTAGTACCAGCCAGGTTGCTAACTTTGCGCGTGACTACATCAGCCACATGATTTCGATCACTGGCAAGCACTACTTGCCTACACTTCAACTACCCCAACGACTTCATCGTGTCAACTACGACCTACAACAAATCACCTCCACCTTCGACCTCTTCCATAACTACGCTTGGAACTACCATATGCCACTGCACCTTCCTGAACTACTGGATCAACTTGACCAAGCCCACCAACTACACCAGGCACATCCACTACAGGAGCACCACTACAAAGCACTCCACACCATCCTCCACAAGACAGCAACCTACTACGGTTTTGCCATTCTCACAGCTACCAATCTCACGACGCAACATCGAGCGCAACTACACAACTTCCTCACCACTACCGGCCAAACACTTGCACCTCCCGAGTACGACTACAGCAAACTACGAGGAGGACCCAACAGCCACAACACCTTCACTACAGCCCACTTTTCGACCCTGGACCATCGCACACAAATGGTCCAGAACTACAGCGTCCAGAATTGGACCAAACACACTTCGGCGGCGGTGTAACACTACACCAAGCCACTACAAGGTGATCGACCACCTCACGAAGTCCACTCAGTACTACATGTACTGAGGCCTGAACAGGAGACCTACTGAGGCCAGACACCACCGATTTTTTTACTACAGTAGAATTGATGAATAACAGCAGTTTTCATCACTACTGTCAGATGCTTTTGCTGATGGTTTTAGGATACTACAGGATCCTTAAACCAAGGCACCCTGTCAAATACCATGGTGTACTACTTTCCTTTGTGTACATGCATGGACTACATCACCTGCAGGCCTTGAGTCTCTCGAGTAAAAGGGCAGACTACCAGCAGTTTGGGTTTGTGTTAACATACTACAACAGCACTTGCACTTCAAGTATTCGAGGCTTTGTATTTAACGAAGGAGAGAGAGAGAGAGAGAGAGAGAGAGAGAGAGAGAGAGAGAGAGAGAGAGAGAGAGAGAGAGAGAGAGAGAGAGAGAGAGAGAGAGAGAGAGAGAGAGAGAGAGAGAGAGAGAGAGAGAGAGAGAGAGAGAGAGAGAGAGAGAGAGAGAGAGAGAGAGAGAGAGAGAGAGAGAGAGAGAGAGAGAGAGAGAGAGAGAGAGAGAGAGAGAGAGAGACGAGAGAGAGAGAGAGAGAGAGAGAGAGAGAGAGAGAGAGAGAGAGAGAGAGAGAGAGAGAGAGAGAGAGAGAGAGAGAGAGAGAGAGAGAGAGAGAGAGAGAGAGAGGGAGAGAGAGGAAGAGAGAGAGAGAGAGAGAAAGAAGAAGAAAGAGTGAAGAGAGAGGGAGAGAGGATGGAGAGGAGAGAAGGAGAGAGAGAGAGAGAGAGAGAGGGAGAGAGAGGGAGAGAGAGAGAGAGAGAGACAGAGAGAGAGAGGGAGAGAGAGAGAGAGGGATGTCAAGATACTTGCTTCACTACTTGCATTTGTGCAGCATGTATACTGCCGCAGGCCTTGAGCTCCGTACTACATTTGAGCCCGAACAGGAAAAGGTGCTTGGCAGACAACTACAGGTTTGTTTGTGATAACAACACAACAGCACTTGCGCTTATAGTGTTTGTAACTCCGATTTTAACGTGGTAGCGGAGCTGAGATCCTACACATAGGGGAGCTCCAGTACACAGCAGTAAGTACAACAACGGCAACGGCAATCACATGCCAAACTACTACGACATGTCAGGAGAACCGGCGGCAGCATCAGCTCAGCACACTACAGGAGCAGACAACAGGCCAACAGCAGCAGAGACAGTAGGAGCCACGACTACGGGAGCAGGAACAACACAGGAACAAGACAGCGACGTCCAAAGACTACACAAGTACAAATTGCCACCACCGTTCTTCACTGTTGACTACTCGCAGTACGAAGAATGGCTGTTCAAACTACAAGCCTACCTCGGACTCATAGACCGAGACTTCGACCTGGTACTACAACTAGCACAAGTGGCTACACGACAAATTGAGGATGCAGACATCAGAGCACACATACGCAACACTACACAAGCAAGAAAAGCAGTAGACCTCGCAAGAGACCTACACTACATTCTCATTAACATATGTCAGGGAGCAGCAGCTACAGTAGTACGACAAAATCGCTACAACGCAAATGGATGTGAAACACTACGACTTTTGCACAACAGTTTCCGCCTACCAGTAGGAACACGCAGCGTTGGCTACCTCACCAAACTACTGGAACCTACATTCAACGAGGCGCAGTTTGAAGAACAATTCCTACAATGGGAGTACGACATCAACCGCTACGAGAAAGACAACAATGCAGCACTATCAGATGGAGTGAAGATTGCAATGCTACTCAACAAGACCAAAGGAGCACTACAGCAACATCTTCAACTACGTGCTGGACAGATCACGAACTACAACGGGATCAGAGCGGTCATCCTGGACTACTACAAGACGATTTCAGCTTTTTCAAGATCGACTTCAGCAGTTGGTGCAAACTACAATGGAGGACCTGCACCAATGGATGTGGACAACATTTGGAGAAAAGGAAGGAACCACAACGGCAAAGGCAAATATGGAAGCAAAGGATACTACAAAGGAAACAAAGGAAAAGCAAAGGTTACTACAAAGGTTTTGACAAAGGTAACAAAGGAGGATACAACAAAAATGGCTACAACAAAGGAAAAGGAAAAGGCTACGGATCCAAAGGCTACGGATCAAGCAAAGGCTACAAAGGTCAAGGAAACTACAGCAAATCAAAAGGAAAAGGAAACAGCAACTACATGACATGCCACAGATGTGGCAAGCCTGGCCACTGGGCACAGGACTGCAGGGTGCCGGTATGGCACACAGGAGAAGGAGAAGAACTACAACAACCTCAACAGCCTGAGCAAGAACAAGGAGCTCAGAACAACAATGAGGAACCACCCCAAGAGACACATGACACTTGGGATTGGTACTACGAAGGGGAGGAAGGACATGGACATGATGCGAACTACATGGAGGAGAATTGGAACGACTACGACTGGAACGACGGCAACTGGGATTGGAACGACTACGGCTATGAAGATGCAGCAAACTACATTGGAGGCATCAACGAGTCACACCTCACTATTGGACACATCAGACAAGCAAAGACACTACCAGGCAAGCGCAAACCCAAATCACTACTTGGGAAAAGATCAACTCACACAACATCATGGAATGACCACAGCAGCAACTACCAGCAGTACCTACAAGAGGACAAACCACAACTACACCTCACCATTGCAGCAGCAACACAACAACAGAAACAACGAAAACTTGATGACAATATCACTCGCTACATCATGTACTCCAACTTCAAGTCGTACCACCACCTACTGATTGACTCAGGAGCGTCTACACATGTTTGCCCAAAGGACTACGCACCGGATCTACCACTACGACCTTGTGGAGAATCAGTTCCACAGCTCTACACCGTGACCAACAAGAAGATCCCTGTCTACGGCATCAAGTACGTTCCCTACAAGCAGGACAACTTCAGGGCCATGATACCCTACTACGTCTGTGATGTGAAGTACCCCATCCTCAGTGCATCAAGACTACTTGATAGAGGATACGGACTAGACTTCAATCCACGACACTGCACTATTTCTCATGGACAACAACGAGCACAACTTATTCGACACTCAGGACTTTTCTACCTACGAGCAGAAAAGATCGACATACCTACAGGATACGACATCTACCCAATGACCACAGACAATGGAAAATCCATTGCAGTAATCCAGCCTACAGATGAAACAAAGCAACAACAAGGACAAAGTGCACCACTGACACACACAGACCAAGGACTACGAAGAATCCTTGGTGGAAACACTGACTACTGGAAACTCGATGGTGACTACGCCATCCGAGTCCACAAACGACCACGCAAAGCACTATTCACTCCACACAACAGCGGCTGCCCAATACCAGAAGAACAACTAGATGATTGGCGACTAACCATCATCAACAGACAAGGGGAAGAGCAAGAACAACTACAAGAGAACACCAAACAACTTTCCAAACAAGAACTGCAAAGAAGACTTGAAGGTGATGACTGGACTGGAGAAACCAGATTCAGAAGAAAAGCCAAACCTACACACCGGCTGGCAACAAAGACTACACCACCACGACAAAGCTCGTCACCACAACCCACAACGACGACATCTACGACAAGATCAAAACTACAACTACGAACTCCACAAAAGGTATGGAGACCCAAAGCAGCAACATCTACAGACCTGGACACTACACAACCAAAACCAACAATACATCGACCACCAACAGCACAAGAAGACAACCAAGACTACTGGGAAAGACAAGGTGAACACTGGATAAGTCACCATGTCACACTACGAACTACACTGTTCACACCTACAGACGGACCAGGACATCCACCAGTCAACACGCTCGAGCCCTTCCGAACTACAATCTCAGACAACAGCTTCGGCGAAGTTTCACAACGCAAAGATGACTGGACAGTCATCGGCAATGCAGCACTACCATTCCAATGGAAAGGTACAACAAGGTTCACCATGAAGAAAGACTACGAGTACCTCCAGGAGGACTACGACGAGGAACAATACTACGAACACCACGAAGCACACCAAGCAAGAGGACTACGACAGCCACAACAACCAACTCCACAACAAATAGCAGAACACAACCTGATACACCTACCGTACAGAAATTGGTGTCCAATTTGCGTGCAAGGCAAAGGACGCCAAGACAACTACAAGAAGCAACAATCACGACAACCCATCATTCAAGTAGACTTTGCCTACATCAAGTCACAACAGGACACAAAGACCACACCAGTCTTAACAGCAGTTGATGTTACCACACAACTGTGCATGGCAATATTGGTTCCGGATAAACCGTCAATGATGGACTACATGATCAACAACCTACAAGCAATCATCTTTGAGTGCGGAAGAACACAAGGCATACTACAAAGTGACAACGAAGACACCCTCAATGCACTACTAAAAGCAACAGCATCTAAAGCCGGCTCAATGACTGTACGACACTCGCCTTCCTACAGCAGCAACAGTCAAGGAAGCGTTGAGCGACTACACAGAACAAATCCGCGTCGTCAAAGCGCAAGTTGAGAGCAACTACAGCATAACAATGCCCATAAAGCACTGTCTACTACCTTGGATAGTACGACACGCAGCTTGGACTGTAAATCGCTACGTCGTTCACTCAGACGGCTACACAAGCTTTGAACGCCGTTGGGGAAGAAACTACGAGCGAGCAATTTGCGAATTTGGCGAAACACTACTTTACCTTCCACCACAACACAAGCAACTGCCGAAAGCCGATCTCCGAATGCAGAAATGCATATGGCTCGGAAAAGTTTCCGAAACAGGAGAAAACTACGTCGCGACAGAACAAGGCGTACTAAAAGCAAGAACAGTACGACGACTACAACCAGACTTCGAATATGACCTTGCACTACTAAACAAGGTCTCAGGTACACCTTGGGCACCACGAGGCAACATCTACAATCCGTCATTTGCGACACTACTGAACACGCAACTTCAGTCGTCAGAGCAAAAGAGACGAACTACCCAAGACGCAGGACAACAGACCAATGTCGCAGACGACACTGTCGCAGAACCGGCAACAAAACAACAACGCACTACGTCACCTCCACGACTTCCGTCAACCTCGACGTCAACTTCACGACCACTACCAGATAGCCCTAGGGCTACTTCACCAACCGGACGACAACATCCACCACTACCAGCACCACCACGTCGACAAGCACTACGACGTATGACTCCGGAAGAAGTGATGCAACCGACCAAAGCTCAAAAGACCTCAAAAGACACTACAATCAGATCAACGGAAGAAACAACCAAAGAGCCACAACCACTACGACAAAGAATCAACGCAGTAACACTATCCAACGGCACTTCCGTAACTTCCTACACCAACGACGACACCACAGAAGACCAACCGATAATCTTCGACAACGAAGGCTACGACGAAACACAACTACGTGAAGGAATGAAACATGAATCCAACCAAATGAAACTACATGAAGTCTACGACGAAGTAGCTACGTCTACAGTCGACAACGTCATCCGAGAAGCGATGCCTACAAGATGGGTACACCGAAAGAAAGGAACCGGTGTAAGGAGCCGGATAGTCGCAAAAGGCTACACCGAGAAGATCGAGGACGAGGACTCCGTCTACGCTTCTACGCCAATGTTCACAACACTACGGACACTTCTCGCGCTACAGATGTCTCGACCAAACTGGGTAGCACGACTGGGTGACGCCTCTACAGCATTTCTACACGCGCCCATCGCAAAAGACAACGAACGCGACATCTACCTTTGGCCACCGAAGGAGCTGTGTCCACAACAGGACAAACTATGGCGGCTAAAGAAAGGCAGTTCACCCAAGGCTTGGCAAGACTACCTGGCTGAAGTACTACAAAAGCTTGGCTTTGTAAGACTAAAGTCAGAACCAAGCGTCTACACCAATGCAGCTCTGGACTGCTACATCATGGTCTACGTGGACGACCTTTTGGTACTTGGCGATAAGACTACTGCCGACTCCACCTTCGAGGCGATCCAGAAGCAGGTACTACTCAAGCACATCGGCTACCTTGAACCTGGCAAACCACAACAATTTCTCGGCAGGAACATCGAGCACTTCGGCAACTACTGCACCGTTGGACTTCAGGATTCCTACATCAACGACATGATCGAGGAAACTGGAATGACCAATTGCAACACAGTGGCAACTCCAGGAATTGCTCACTACAAACCAACACTGGAAGACGAAGCACTACTCAACCACGAACAACACAAAAGGTACCGAAGAACTGTTGGTAAACTACAATGGTTAGCCTACACACGACCAGACATTGCCTACGCAACAAAAGAACTAGCACGAGACCTCACAGCACCTACAGAACTTTCACAAAAGCGAGTTAAGCACTTACTACGTTACCTGCACGGCACTAAACACTACAAGTTCACCATAGAACCAACAACAACACTCAGAGCAAACACCAACAACATCCTGGACCTCGACGTCTACGTCGATGCGGACTGGGCAGGATGCCCTACTACCAGGAAATCCACTTCAGGCTTCAACATCCACTTCCTTGGAACTACAGTTGCATTTGGCAGCAGAACACAAGCTACAATAGCACTAAGTTCAGCAGAATCTGAACTCTACGCAATCTGCACAGGAGTTAATGAGGGACTACACCTCAGAAACTTCCTACTTGAGACCAACATTTGCAGCAAACTCAACCTGCGCATTCACACCGACTCTACAGCAGGCAAAAGCATTGCTACACGACAAGGCACAAGCAAACGAGCAAAACACATTGACCTCAAATTTCTCTACACACAAGACCTCATCAAACACGACATCATCCGAATCAGCAAGATCAACACACTCCACAACAGTTCAGATTTGTTCACCAAATACATCAGCAAAGAAACACTACAGAGGCTCATACAGAGCATTGGCATACGCATTTAGCACTACGAACAACCACCTCACAACTGTTTCACAACAAACACAACAAGTTGTATGTAGCTACATGTAACAGTTTGTATGTAAGTAATAGTAACTACCAGTAATGTCACTTGCACTTTTGGCGGCATGTATCGGCGGCTTCAGTCAACACTACATTTGTTTGTTTTAATACATGTCTGCCCGCGCTTTCAGTTAGCCACTACACCGGCTCTTTTGCGTCGCCCCGTTTCACTACATTTTTTTTAGGTCAACGCGCCATGGATCGTGCGACCGATGAGACTACACCACTGCCTAAGGAAGAGTTGGCAATGCCCACTACACCTGAGGTAACTACACCAGCTGCACCTTCTGCAGCATCTGCCACTACGATTGGACCACTACATGGACCAGTATTTGCGCAACAGCAATCTCAGTTTCAACAGCAACTACATGCAAAGGCATCACCACTACCCCGTGACCACGACGTGGAAGACATTCACGACTCAGATGACTTCTACCTCCACATCACTCGCAACTTGGAAGACTCAATACATCCACTACTACATTCCACTTACCGTGGAAGATTACTGCTACCTCACCACTGGGAGTGATGATCAAACTACAATTGACAACTTTCACGAAATGGTACATACTACACCACGGCCACCAGTTACTCCACTTCACGCACTACCTGGACATCTTTACATGCCAACCTACAACAAAGACCTCTACATTCTCCTCACCATAGCACTACCCAACCACTACACGCAGAAACTCCAACGCGATGGTTTCCTTGAGTACTACATCATGGATTACATCAACCACTCAACGTCCATCAGGAGCAACTACAGGCTACGACTCAGCCACTACCAAAGCGCTGACTACATTCAATTCAACTTTGCAGATTTCAACAACAACTACACCTTGGAACGCGGCTACATTTGGGACCACCACCTGCTACTCAACACTGCGCAATTTTTACAACAATTTGAACAACATGACAATGACCCTACAACAAACTGCTCGACCCGTTGTATATTACTCAAGACCATTGAGTACTACGGGCATTACCTCTTGACTACCAAACACGGGACTGCAGCCACCTATGAACTATTGGTACGAGTGCTACGATCACTACTGGTTACAATGCCAGTTTACCCCATCAAAGACTTCAACCAACTTAGGGGTTCAGGCCAACCACTTCTGAACTACCTGAACGAACCAGATACCATTAGATCACTACGTGATCTCAAGCAGTCTCAAAGGGACTACAGGCTTTGACACAAGTGAGACTACATGTTTCACTGCAGCAAACAACTACAGGTTTGTTTGTAACAATACAACAGCACTTGCACTTGTAGTGTTTGTAACTCCGATTTTAACGGCAGAGAGAGAGAGAGACAGAGAGAGAGAGAGGGGGAGAGAGAGAGAGAGAGGATGGAGAGAGAGAGAGAGGATGGAGAGAGAGAAAGAGAGAAATTGAGTGAGAGAGTGAGTGAGAGAGTCAGTGAGAGAGAGAGAGAGAAAGAGAGAGAGAGAGAGAGGAAGAGAGAGAGAGAGAGAGAGAAATTGAGTGAGAGAGTGAGTGAGAGAGTCAGTCAGAGAGAGAGAGAGAGAGAGAGAGAGAGAGAGAGAGAGAGAGAGAGAGAGAGAGAGAGAGAGAGAGAGAGAGAGAGAGAAGAGAGAGAAGAGAGAGAAGAGAGAGAGAGAGAGAGGAGAGAGAGAGAGAGAGAGAGAGAGAGAGAGAGAGAGAGAGAGAGAGAGAGAGAGACAGAGAGAGAGAGGGAGAGAGAGAGAGAGGGATGTCAAGATACTTGCTTCACTACTTGCATTTGTGCAGCATGTATACTGCCGCAGGCCTTGAGCTCCGTACTACATTTGAGCCCGAACAGGAAAAGGTGCTTGGCAGACAACTACAGGTTTGTTTGTGATAACAACACAACAGCACTTGCACTTGTAGTGTTTGTAACTCCGATTTTAACGTGGTAGCGGAGCTGAGATCCTACACATAGGGGAGCTCCAGTACACAGCAGTAAGTACAACAACGGCAACGGCAATCACATGCCAAACTACTACGACATGTCAGGAGAACCGGCGGCAGCATCAGCTCAGCACACTACAGGAGCAGACAACAGGCCAACAGCAGCAGAGACAGCAGGAGCCACGACTACGGGAGCAGGAACAACACAGGAACAAGACAGCGACGTCCAAAGACTACACAAGTACAAATTGCCACCACCGTTCTTCACTGTTGACTACTCACAGTACGAAGAATGGCTGTTCAAACTACAAGCCTACCTCGGACTCATAGACCGAGACTTCGACCTGGTACTACAACTAGCACAAGTGGCTACACGACAAATTGAGGATGCAGACATCAGAGCACACATACGCGACACTACACAAGCAATAAAAGCAGTAGACCTCGCAAGAGACCTACACTACATTCTCATTGAAATATGTCAGGGAGCAGCAGCTACAGTAGTACGACAAAATCGCTACAACGCAAATGGATGTGAAACACTACGACTTTTGCACAACAGGTTCAGCCTACCAGTAGGAACACGCAGCGTTGGCTACCTCACCAAACTACTGGAACCTACATTCAACGAGGCGCAGTTTGAAGAACAATTCCTACAATGGGAGTACGACATCAACCGCTACGAGAAAGACAACAATGCAGCACTACCAGATGGAGTGAAGATTGCAATACTACTCAACAAGACCAAAGGAGCACTACAGCAACATCTTCAATTACGTGCTGGACAGATCACGAACTACAACGAGATCAGAGCGGTCATCCTGGACTACTACAAGATGATTTCAGCTTTTTCAAGATCGACTTCAGCAGTTGGTACAAACTACAATGGAGGACCTGCACCAATGGATGTGGACAACATTTGGAGAAAAGGAAGAAACTACAAAGGCAAAGGCAAACACGGAAACAAAGGATACTACAACAAAGGAAGCAAAGGAAAGGGCAAATACAAGAGCAAAGGTTACTACAAAGGATTTGACAAAGGCAACAAAGGAGGATACAACAAAAGCGGCTACAGCAAAGGAAAAGGAAAAGGCTACGGATCCAAAGGCTATGGATCAAGCAAAGGCTACAAAGGCCAAGGAAACTACAGCAAATCAAAAGGAAAAGGAAACAGCAACTACATGACATGCCACAGATGTGGCAAACCTGGCCACTGGGCACAGGACTGCAGAGTACCCGTATGGCACATAGGAGAAGGAGAAGAACTACAACAGCCTCAGCAAACAGAGCAAGAGCAAGGAACACAGAACAACAATGAGGAACTACAACAAGAGACAAACGACACTTGGGATTGGCTCTACGAAGGAGAAGAAGGACATGGATATGATGTGACTGTGGGAACCTTGGGAACCATACATGGCAACTGTGGGAGCCTGTGGCGTCATTTGAAGGGTAGATGTGGGAACCTTTGAGGTGACTCATAGGGTCGTGGGAACCTTTGGTGTTCTTTTGAATGTGGGAACCTTTGGGGGGTGCGTCACGGGTGGCCATTGGGCAAATAGAAGGAATCTAGGGAAAGAGTTGTTTTTGGGACCTTTGTGATTGGGAACCAACTCCACAAGACCTCAAAGTAAGATAACATCGACATCCCTTCAGCCCATGGGGCGTATGTAGTATTAATTTACTTGTCCACCCTTCATATAACCCCTCATTTACTTCATTGGGGTTTAACCCTTGAGGCATAATTTGGTCCTAGCGGGGCCGGACAGTGCCAAAACCGTTGATTCTTGTGTAATCCCCCTTAATAATAAACGGTCCCCCCCCTCTCCGCTTAAAACAAATCTCGGAGGGCTTAAAAATTGGTATTGGTAATTTTTGGGGTCGGCTGGAGGGGATTTGATCATTGGGGGTCCGTTTAATAAGAAGAAGGGAACCAGTCTCCAAATGGGGGAGCCGCTAGGTATTCTTTTGCGTTAACGACACGGATACACTCAGGCGCACGTGCTTCCCAG
This sequence comes from Effrenium voratum, assembly GCA_963377175.1. NCBI lineage: Eukaryota > Dinophyceae > Suessiales > Symbiodiniaceae > Effrenium > Effrenium voratum. The sequence goes on along the minus strand of CAUJNA010000500.1, from coordinate 33,983 downwards.
CGGCCTCCGTCGGGGAAGGCCACGTGCTTCCGCTCGGGCGTCTCGGATCGGGGTCCGTCAGTTGGCTCGTAAGGTTTAGTGCCAAGCCCTTGGCAGATATGGTCCAATTTTCCCTAATCTTGGGACCTCAAAGGCCTTTTGCGAACTGCCGGAGAACAAATCATTGGCCACTTCAAAGTGGATAAGACGCGGTTGCTCCAATGACCCAATCGGCACGTCTGGGTATTGGGTATGACTTTTGCAGCCCTCGTAAAGGAAAACCTGAGGAAACCCTTCCGGTTTGATCAAGGGCTCCCAGGTCTCCCAGTCCTGGTCACCACTTTGGCCGGGTACAGTTATGAAAATTACAGTTAGGGGATTTCCCAGGAAGTGGGTGAGAAATCCACAATTGGGGGTCCATGTGCTAACTGATTACTCACCCTACCGCACAAAAAGGTACCTCTCCGAGGCGCCGTAAGATCCAGCACTCGAGGAGACGGCACTTTGCCTGCAGCCGCGCCGCCGGGGAACAAATTGGTTGCGACATGTTGATGACGACGGATGAATAAACCTGCGGGATGACGCACCCCCTACTGCAGATTGAAAACACCGGGCCACACCGCTTTCATAGGCTACTTCTGGACTCTGTTTGAAAGCACTCCAGTATGGCCTCCCTGGCCATCACAATCGGGCCCCCCAGAAGAGACTCGAATTGTTTTTTCATCAATCCAAAGAGGGGGTCTAGAGTTAGGGGGTCTAGGGTCAAATACAGGTTTGCATTTTTTGCAAAGTTTTGCCACATTTTGCCAGATTTCGCCAGAATTTGACAGAGTTTGCCAGATGTTGCCAAAGTTTGCCAAAATTTGGCACCAACATGCAAACAACATGCATGGTTTGCCATGAGTCATGCGTCAAGTTGATCAACTAGTTGCCAAAAATTGGCCACACGTACACACATGCGTCACATCACATCACATCACATCTTAACACATCACATTATTTTGCAGTACGATGCATTATAACATCTTCACACATACATACATACAGCGCAACCGTTGCATAGATAAATCACATTACACACATTACACACATTACACACACTGCGCAACATACATACAAAACATGCATGCGCGCATACGTACACACACACATGCCTATATCAGATACATACATACATACACACACAAGTGCGTACACACATACATACAATGCGTGCAAAACACAACAGTACATTACACTCAGGGGCCCGGCCCGTCATGTTTAACCAGCACTTCATGCTCATGTAGGGCCTGTCCACCTGGAGCCCGGTACTTGATGTACAAACGTGTATATGTATGTGTAGGTGTGTGTGATGTGTGCGTGCATTTATGTTTGTAACGCAATGTAATGTAACGCCATGTAATGTAATGTAGTGTAATGTGGTGGTGTATGTGTGCATGTGTGTAAGTATGCATGTAATGTAGTGTAGTGTAGTGTGATATGATGTGATGTGACGCGATGTGATGTAATGTGATGCGATGTCATGTATGTATGTATGCATGTATGTATGTATGTAGGTATTGTACATATGTATGTTGTATATGTATGTGCGTATGGATGTAATATATGTAATGTATGTCTGTATGTCTGTAATGTGTGCATGTAATGTATGTATGTAATGTATGCATGTATGTATGTATGTGTGTATGTATGTAATGTAATGTAATGTAATGTAATGTACTGTATGCAATGTAATGTAATGTATGTGTGTATTTATGTATGTAATGTAAGTAATGTATGTAATGTATGTCTGTATGTATGTGTTGTAAGGAAGGCTGGTCCTTCCTCACACTCGACCCTAAGCAGCGGTGAGCGAACCACCTTTTCCGCGGACTCGCCGTAGATCCAGTACAAGCCTTGCGCAGATGCCTCGAGGCGATATGGCGTGCCTGGGCAAGAAGACTTTACAAGCCGTGCTCAACAGCTCACCTTGAGCCAAAACAATGGCGTTTGTCAAGGGTATGAATCAAAGCACACAGCACATCGGCTATCATGCGACAAGCATGCAACTTAGCAATTCCAAGGACCTCCATGCAAAAAGGCAACGGAACAGAGGTCCATTCCTACAGTCCGCAAAGGACAAAAGTAGGTACTGTACAAGCGTAGTTACACTCACAGTCGCCCCCAGTCGGGATTGCCGACAGAACAAGGGAATGCCGACTCAAACAAACTACGCCGCTCACTCATCTCATTCTTCTAGCAGTGTGGAGCCAAGCAGAACTCCTCCTGCACCATCATGCTGGCCATGGAACATCCCTCGCTCGAGTGGGGTAAGGCCTGCTCTGATGATCAGACAGCGACCCCAATGACTCGGACTGCTCCCAGATGGACTCGAAGTGCTCAGTCCAGTCAACGAAGAACTTCTCCCGGGAAGGTCCCTTCACCAGCACGTTCGTCTCATAGTTGGCCCGCGAGGACACAGTGAAGTTGCAGGATCCGACCAACGCGGTGCTCTCACCGCATCACCTCCGATCATGACTGACTTGGAGTGCAGTAGGCCGCTCACCCCAGCGCCGACCCCGACAGCTTCCGCATACACCTGCTTGACATTCCGCCCGCTGCAGATGCGTACTCCTGCTCCAGATTGGCTCAGACGCAGGAGACACTGGCGCTGCTGTTTGGTTCGGCCCTGAGTCTGAGAGCGGTCTGAAACAACCCGAACCGGTCCTTGGTGATTGACTAAGGCATTGACCAAACCTTCATCATCAAAAGAAAACACCACGGCATGAATCGGCTTCATCTCATTCTGCGGGTCGCTTATTTCCTTCACAATCCTACTGACTCCCAAGCTCTTCTTCATCCGTGAGGCCCCCCCCGAGCCCGCGCTAGACGACGCGGCTCCAGGCGGATCAGGGGATGCTGCTGCCTTACCTAGTGACTTGGCCTTACTAACCAAACCGTCAAGGCAGCTCACCCTCTTGGCAATTTGAGGGGTAACCGGCAACTGATCTCCTTTGGTCTGCTTCACCGAAAACTCAGGGGTGCCAATGTCCTGCAGGGCTCGGTACGGTTGGCTCGAATGGGCACGGTTCCCACTGGGTTTGGGGTACGACCCAACATGCCCAGCCGACAACCCACGAACCAACGTGCCATCAGGATCCGGCGCACCTCCACCAGTACCCACTGGTTCCTGGCCGCGAGGATATGACGACAAATGGACCCATGGTCAAGAAAGCTCCTGCATGTGCAACTCTCTTCTCCCAAGGCATCCCTGCGCACCACATGAGTTCCCCTACTCCCCTCAATCCGAACCTCACGTGGACCCACCGCGGAATTACCATGTGCCGCGTGAGTCCTCTGATTCATAACTCTCCTTGAAATCCACCACATACCAGCAACAGACCCCGCCAAAGTGAAGACTGAGATCCAAATCGCAATCATCCATGAAACACCTTGGCCAGTTTGCTTAATCACTTGAGTAGCTTGAAACCCAACCTCATCTACAAGCTCCCGGGTGTTGGGCCCAATGGAATCAATGGTCTCCCAACTCTGATAAACCACGGGGCAAAGGGCTCCAAAACTCAAAATCCAGAAAGCAAACTGGGGCCCGTTTCCATGCACAGAATGGGCGGCTTTGTTAGCCTTCTTCCCGGAAATCCTCCGTGCACAAATGCGGATAGCGGCACGTCTCACTTTTTTCCTCTTCCTATTCTTCATCTTCTTGCCGCTCTTCCGCCGCCGCTGGAGGGCGCGGTATTGTTGCTCCATGAGCTCTTCGTCTCCGGAACTGTCCTCATCCTCATGGCGGGCCAAACTGCATGAGAAGCAAACTGACCGTCCCGGGTGGTTCCTCTTTCCACATCGGATGCAAGTCCACCCATTCTCCTCTGCAGCTGTCCTGAGCTGCTCAGCTCGCTCCTCCTCCGCTTGCGCTCGCTTCCTCTTCCGACTCTGGACCGGAAGCCACGTACCCCAGCTCTCATCGGCATCATCATCAGGCTCAGCCGGCTGAGATTCAGCTTGCCATTGGCGCGGAGGTTTGGCATTCCGCCGCCAAGGAGGGGGGGTGTCGGTACTCGACCCCTGCCCCGAGCGGCTGGCCCAAGTACGGCGCTCCTCCGTGTACCAGATAGTACGCCCGGAGTAACCCCGCCCAGGATGCCCCAGAGTTTCTTCCGAGCTGCATTCCGACCGCTTGGCCTTTTTAGGCCCGCGTTGGCTCTCTGTGCGCTGCGCTGACCCGCCACCGCCTGAATCGGGGCGGTCATCGCCGCCATCATCACAGCCTGGCATCTCTTCGTCCTCCTCATCATCCTCATCGTCATCTGAAGCTGGCCCCTCAATCAGGATTCAGACCCTTCTTCTTCTCTGCTTCAGCCCCAGCACGACGCGGTGGCGGCCCCTCAGGTCTAACAGGCCGCATCACCTCGTCACCTTCCACCTCAATTGACTCCTCATCCAGGCTCACATACCCAGATGACGCACTGCTCCTCTGTGATGTCATGAGTTGACGAACAAAAGTACCCGGCGCACACACCGGCGCTCCATGATCATCTGGAGCTTCGGAAGCATCATCTGGTGGAGCCTCACAAGGTGGTGGAAGCGGTGGTAGCTCCGGTTCTCCTCCCGAAACCGGACCAGGGGTCATGGCTGCATCCTCCCCGTCACCCATGTGAACTTCAGGATCACGAGCTCGGCCAGACCCTTCTTCTGGCGCCTCTGCTGAACCACCAACTGCCGCACTGCCCAACCTGAGGAGCTCCGCCGACCGTACCGCAGCACCACTGTTCAGCCTGCTCTGCACTGCAAGAGCACGCTGTTCACAGTAGTACTGATGGTACGGATGCGTAGGGTGCAAAAAGGCAAACTTAACCTGGTCGTGTTCCCTCAGCGTACGCTGCTCGAAGCCTTCATCAGCAGCTGCGGCTAACCTCGCCGTGGCCACAATCACGCCACGCCAATCATCTGGGATCACAGCCGGCGCGGCCGCGGCCTTCGGTACAAGCCGTACCTGGCCCCGCGTCGTCGCGGAAGCAACCGCCGGCTCTGCTGCCGCTGGCTCAGCCGCGGCCGCATCTGGCTCTGCTGTTGCTGCATCTGGATCTGCTGCTGCTGCATCTGGATCTGGCGAGTCCGAACCACCACCACCATGGACTCTTGAATGATAGCCGCTCAGCCCCCTCACCGGATCTCCTCCCAGCAGACGTCCTTGCTGATGCCCGCGCAATTCCCACGCGGTGACGCATCCCGGAGCCACCTCCCCGGTCAAGACTACGCCAGCTCCTCCGCGAAAGGTGCCTACCCGACGATTCATCAGCTCCTGCAAATTAGCCACAATTGCAGTATCTGCGCCTCTGCGCATTCTGTCAATCGGGTAGGTGTAGCTGGTCGTAGAAGTCAAGGCCCAATGCACGTGCAGGCGAGACCCAGGCTTCACACCTTGGTCCAAAATCGCCCGGGTGTTCGAGGAGAAGGCTGGCCAAATGCTGCTCCCCGTACTCGGCCACCACAGCTTCCCTGGTCAAAGGCTGGTTTGCCTGGCCTGGTGACAAACCGAGCTGCGTGCTGTGGCCCTGCAAGGCGCGCACGCACTCTGTCAGCTGCCCGGTGCCAGGCTCCAGTTCGATCTGCGCCAGTTCGAACCTCGCCTTCGGAGACCCTTCCGGGCCAATGGCTCGACGTGTGCTCGCGTCAGTGCTCTGCAGCAAACGCACCGCTACATCCAGCCTCACCCAGCCTTGCTCTAACACGGCTTCACTAAAGCCTAGAGCACCATGTCTCAGGCCCTGCACTAACAAGTGCGAAAGCCCCTTGATCCGCTTCGCCTCGCCCTGATTGGCCATTGCTGGCAAATGCCGGCCCTCAGGCCACCTCAAAGCATAAATGGCAAGCGGCATTCCAACACAAACATGTGACTCGGAACCTCCAAACCACAAAACATAAAGGAATTGGGCGGCACAGGGAATTTTAAAGAGTCTGGTAGGGTGGTTCTGATCAGACGTCCTCCCATCATGCAGCTTCTTCATGGAGAGGGGTACCCGCCTAGTCTGATCAACTTCACTACCCAAACCCTTGTTTGAGAACCCAAGGGCATCCATAGCTTCACCAGCATGCTGAGCCGGGTTGCTAGGACCACTACGGGAGGCCTCGCGAACCTCATGCTCATGTTCCGCATCAGTCATGGCCTTCCCGTCTACGCACCGCCCAGTTCGAACAGTCAAATCATCCACATAAGCAATCCACTCCTTCGTGAATCGCAACTTACGCCCCCTGCCCGGAGTGTAGGCCCTGTCCACAACATAAGAGAAGTCATCTAGGCCATTCACCGGTCCGAACGTAAGGCAAACAGGCAAGAACTTCCCTGACCGGGCGACAATCGCAAGAACCTCTCTAGCCCGTCGGGTGTTCAAAACCTGGTTGAAGCCCGAAACAGCATCAACGAAAGAATACCAAAGGGACCCAGCACATGACGAAAGTACATCCGAAGCCTGCCGACAGTAATAGGTAGAGCGTTTGACACGGGCATTCACTCTCCTATAGTCAACCACCAATCTTCGCTTCCGGGCCCGCTTAAGGGTGTGCTCTTCTGTTTTCGTAGGGAAGGGCGCGCTACCCCAAGGGCTACCTCCTCGGATAAGTTGACCGCGCGCTACCTCCTTTTCAAGAGCCTCATCAACCCAAGCGGCCGCTTCACCCTTCAACGCATGTGGCTGACTGCAAACAGGTGGACCAGTGGGGACACAGTCATGTGCAACTCCACGAACAGTGGTACGAGGGGTTCCATCAATCCAAAAGGCAGCGGCTTTCCGAAACAGAACCTCCTTGCAAACAGCAAAATCCGCTTCAGACATATATGGCCGCTTCTCCTTGGAATCCTCACCAAAACCAAGCCCTTTGACGACTCGATCACGGTAATCCGGAGAACGTCTAGGGTCCTCAGTGACCCGTTCGCCACCGAGCTTGTAAACTGCCAGGTCCGCACAAACACAATCCCATTCTTTGGCCTTCGCCTTTTTGTCCCAATGGGCCTTCATGCGACCGGCAAGCTCAGTGATCTCACGATCCATGGTCTCCCTTTCAGCTTCCGACATTCCCTCCAGCTGGCCTCCACTGAGGACGTCATTCTGGAGGTCCGCGTCCAATGGCTCAGACCGCGGGACCCCAGAAGGCACCTGAGCAGCGGGAGCTTCAGCAACCGAAGTGGAGCCTACCAAATCATCAGAGCTCATGAAGCCGCAAAGGGGGGTCGCAGACATGTCGTCACTGATGACTGAAGCAGCAACATGGTCACGCATCATCAACCAGTAAGACTCGCAGCACTCCGGTCTGTAAGCGCTGCTCAACTTGCCCGCACCAACCCAAGCCGGTCCCTTAGCCTTATCAGAGCCGTCATGCACTTTCATGGTCCCCTTCACATGGCGATGGGGGTGCTGAGTGCGGCAAAGGCTATCCGACCTACGACACCGAAGGGAGAAACCTGACAGATCCCGGTTCGTGACCCACAACTGGCCCTTTTCCATAGGCTCACCCAGCGACCCATCCGACAGGTCCGCTGACGCCAACCCAAACTGGCAACCATCAGTGCGAACGAACGACCAAGGCCTGCGGGGTTCCTGCAAGGTTCCGAACCTCTTAACAAAGAGATCAAGCTCAAACAGGATACTACCAACAGGATTCTCCAAGGTACCCACACCGCCTACCAGTTCTTGGTGCAGCAACAAGTCACAACCGAGCCCGCCAAGGCAACATCCAAGGGGTCCCCACATGAAGGACCTTCGGCCTCAAAACGTCCTTGACCAGCCATGCCAACAAGATCCTGTCCAGTTCCTGCTCAAAATCCCAAGCTCGCCCAAATCCCGGGTAAGCCTTATCCAACGGCGGGCTGGTGACAAGCCCCGCACGTCTCGCGGCGGTCGTGAGACCCGCCGTTCCGGCGTAGACCTCCAGAAAGTCCACTCCGCCACGGGGAATTCCTTCCTTCTGCAAACACGCCAAAATTTGCTTCTGGGACTCACCAACCGCAACGACAACAGGATCAGCAGGAGTCTTCCGCAAGGTTTCACTGGCCAAACCAACTAAAGCATGTGGCTCGCCAACTCCCTCCTGCGGCTCCTTCCGGACTGCCTTCTCTTCCAGCCTATATCCCGCCTTGTCCAACTTCCTGGCTGGCGAGGCGGATAGGATACCATCGCGGCTAATCTCAACCTTGGTGATCAGTTCACGAGCCACGACCTCTTCAATGCAGCTGCGGCCTCCGTCGAACGTTTCCGTTCCTTCGGGTGCGAGGAACAGCAACCTCCAACGGACCCGCAAACCGCCAATCTCAGGGGCAAATCTCTGAACGTGCACCACACCTTCAGGGGGGGAGACCTGGGTAACCTTCCCGAGTCTACACACCTTGTGGCCTTTGCGGCAAGCAACAAGCTCCCCTATCCTCAGTGTGTATCCCCGCCTCTTGATTTGGAACTCAACTTGCTTGGCAGCTGACCCGTCAATCGTGCCCCCTAAGCTGGGTCGATCATCTTCACCCGGCTCCTCGAACGTGATTTCAGGGGTTTCATGAAGGTTTTCAACATCGGGGGGTACAAGAATGGTGTCCTCAGCATGGGCCTGGAACTCCTTACTATCCTCCACAGATCGGAGCGTGAGGCGGTTCCCTTGAACCTTTGCAACCTCCCAAGGGCCGGTCAGACCCTTCAAGGATTTCATGGGCTCCAGCAAGACACAGTGGCTCAAACAGCAGAAGTACGTAAGCGAGTACTTGTTTCCCCACCTGTCTTCCTTGCTGGGCCCTTCACAATCGACACTAACCTCCTGCCAACAGAAATCAGCAACTGGCTTCATTCCCTTGGAGGCGACCTTGGATGGTCTGGCCCGCCCCTTGAAACAGGACAAGCATTTCCCAACCCAAGATTGAATGTCCTCCTTCATGGTTTCCCACCAGGCGACACGACGCAAGAGGGCGTAGGTCTTCTCTGCTGACCGGTGACACCCAAGAACACTGCAATGAAGCTGCAAGAAGCACGCCCTGCGCCAACTGACTCCGGAACCCGTCGCTATACCATTTGGGACAACCGGGACAAACACCGTCTGGGACCCTTCCAGAACCACAGCACGCTCCAACAAGCCATCCTCGGCCCTACGAAAGTGCTCTGGGGGTTTCCTGAGCTTGGCAACAAGGGATTGATCCTTCCCCTGCGCCTCCAGCCAACAGGCTCGAAGGGACCCCGTGACCTGGAAGTTTCCAACTCCTGCTGACGCACGAATTTCCTCGGCAACCTTCTCACGCTCCTGATGCCAACTCGCCTGGTCCTCCAAAGAGAACACGCGGTCGCCCCCAGCCGCTTTCTGGCTGCCGGAGTAATCGACCAAAACCCACTTGCTCGTGTACAAGGCAAGCACTCCTCTAGTTTCCTCAGGGATCTTCACCCGAAAAGCAATGGTGGGCTTACCCTCCTGGACGTGGATTTTCCGGCCGATCTCGATGGGGTCCCAATGCTCGTGCAACCCCCTACGCTGGAAACACACAAGGACATGACCCGTCTTCTTGGACCCCAAATCCCTGCGCTTCCCAACCGAGACCTTGCCATCCCCATCATCCCAGGACTCAACACTCACAACAGTTCCCACCAAGCGGATCAACCGATGGAATTCCGGAAGGCCTTGCTTACGGCCACTCCAGATGGCGTCACATTGGCGATCCACCACCGCGCGGTGATTGTGCCAATTGACATCCGGGAGAGTCCACAAAGGATCAAAAGCAACAAGCTTATCGGGCCGGCAACACTGCTGAAGCATGACTACCGCTCCATCAGATTCAACGGCCCACAACGTCCGAAACGGAAACCTGCCCCGGTCCGCCAACTGCATCGGCGGGACCAACAAAGGCTTTCCCATTTTCCATTTCCCCTTCACCAGAACTCCGCCCTTCGCAGGAAGCCTGAAAATCCATTTGGCCGGGTCATCCGCTGGCTTGGGAAGCCCGCCACCGGCGCCCCAGCGCTTCACTGTGTCATAGTCAAGCACCAGAGTCGAGCGGTCCGTGTCGGTGAGCGCGGCCAGCACGCCCACCTCCACGCCCGTCTCATCCTCGGCAGCCTCACCAGCAGCCGCTTCCAGGGACGAAGCAAGTGCTTCACCGGCTTCCTTCCTGATGCAGGCTGGGCATCTGCCGAACACCCTCCCACACGGACAGAGGCCGTCATGCTCCCACATCTCTCTGTCTGGCTCACGGGCCAAACTGGGCAAGTTCTGATCCTGGAAGCTGTACACTCTCGGGCTCTTCAACACATCACAAACCCTCACAACTTCCTCTTCCTTAGGCGTGCCTCGCCAAACCACCCCGAACCCTTTGACGGGATCCACTGGGAACTCTTGGCCGAGCTCAGGACACGCAGACCGCAACAGTTCCGCGTCTGGCCTCACACGCCACAACCGAGGGGTCACGCTCCAAATTCCCTTCAACTTGGCCCACCCTCGGGTCACCTTCCAAACTTCAGGCCTTTGCAAATTCCTAGCCTGCAAAACCACCTCAAGAACCAAGGGCCATCTGAGGACACCAGCAATCACGCCCCCTTGGCCGACGCCAGCCACGAAATCAGGTTGGCACGATTCGATGGCTCTCGCAGCCTTTGCTGCAGAAGTCAGGAGATCAACTCTGCAACGTTTGACCTTCCTGTCTCCTTGGATCTTGGCAGCTTCCCTGTCGAAATGACTCCAAAGACCATCATCATCCTCAAACGCACCGTAACATGGATGCACGGAGACCGACCAACCGGGCATTTCAAACCCTCTGCACACCGACTCCAACGTCCTGCGACAATCAGCCTCCGACTCATAGTCCATAAGCAAAAGGACCTTAAGCCTGTTTGCCACGAGCCCGGAAGCCACAGCAACCCTCGTCACTTCATCCAAAGGCCCGTCCGGCAAGGCATGATCTCCAATAGCCCAGGGGACCGGACCGTCACCTGGCTCCTCGGAGAGGTACTCCTCCAAGTCGAAACCTCGAAGCTGACCTGCCATGCCTTCCAAATCCCTAGTGCGTTGAGCAAGCAACTCATCCCTGCCTTTAGGATTCCTGGAGAAACCATCCCCAAGTTTTGCACTCCTACCTGACAGAGACCTAATCTCAGACCCGTCGCAGCCGAAGTCTGCGACCGGGTCAAGTTCGCATGATCCGTCCAACAAATCGACCGGACCATACCAAGACTCTTCCTGGCTGCCCGCCTGACCTCCAACGCAAAAGCTTCCTGGACCAACGGAGCCCAGGCCTGCTGTGAAGGCGTCAGACTCTTGCTGTGAGTGAGCAGCACCTTCAACTTCGTGAGGTCCCTACTCATCTGCACCACAGTCCCTCCGACAGCAATCCCGCTCGCATCAGCAATCTGCTCAAGCGGGCTGGCGCCAGACAGAGCCGCAGCCTCATCCAAAACACTCAAGCCGACGTGCTTCGTCATCATTTCCTTGATTGCCTTGAACGCGAGGCAACCAGGGCTGCTTCCTGAACCCAGTCCGCCCGGAGGGTATTCCGCCCCCGGCTTCTGGTACGCATTCAGGACCTTCGCAGCATGGCCAAACTCCACTGGCAAATACTGCCTCAACCAGTTGGCACACCCAAGGAACTGCTGAGTGTGCAACTTCTCCTTCAACGGAGGGAAATCGCGGATGGCCTGAGCCCGGTCCTCATCCGGAGATGTACCACTCCGTGAGATCCGGTGGCCCAACAACTTCCCCTCCTGGACACAAACTTCCGCTTTCTCCACTTGAATCCAAATACAATACTTTTATCAAGGAACGCCTCAAGACTCACCATGACGCCTAGCTAGCAGATCAGCCCTGAGCATGTCATAGTACTCATCAGTGGGCGTCTCCTCTGCTATCCGCTCAATCCCGCCTGGCACCTCAACAATGTGATGAATAGGCACAACGGACGTGTCAACGGGCGAACCAAACCAATCCTCCGACCGCAACGCTCCAACACGGGCTTCATGCGACCGTCTACCAACATCCGGATCCTCGACCTTGAACCAGGTCTCTCCGGTCCATGGCTCAGGCAGACTCTTATTGGAATCTGCTGCCCTCCAATCGTCAAGCAACGAACCGCGGCAACGACTCCTCAGGGCGAGTGGCATCTCCCTGTAGCTCATCCCACGGCAAGAATTGGCCAAGCCGCAGTTGTCTTCGAAGTGCATCTCGGACACATCTCGGACATCTCCGGAGTCGTCAGTCAGCGTGGGCCAATGCAAATCCGTCTTCACGCTAGTCACCGTGCTATTGGGACCCCTGCTGTCCAGAGCCTTGGTGAGCGCCGCTGTCTGCGCTTCCACCGCCATGGCCAGGTCCTTCTCCGGAGAACTCGCCTCAGACCCTCTCTTGATTCCTTCCAGCTCCATCTCCAGCGCGGCGAGCTTCGCCCGCATCTGGGAGAGCTCGGGATTCGAGGCGTCCTCAGGGACCGCTCTCTTCTGACCCCGTGGGGGTTCCTCCTCCTTCAGCTCATCCGAAGGCGTGGAAAAGACCTTCCCGGGCTTGGAGCTGACGCGGCCGCCAAGATCCTGAATGACCGCTGCCAAACCGAGGGTCATCTTTCCTTTCTCCTCCGAGGTCGCGCCCTCCTCCAGGGCCACGGACATGAACTTGTCCCGGAGGTACATCACCATCTTGGGGACTCCTTCACCGCATCGAAAGCCTCCTGAATCAAACGGGCCCTCAACTCCAGCTGATCAACCTCCTCCTGAGCCAGCGCCATCCCAAACACCTCCATTGCTGATACCAACCTCCTCATCTTGCTCAAGAACGCTTCCAGTGAGCTCTGCCGCGGATCATGACTCGCGAAGATCCGCTGCCGAACTTCATCAGCGCCGGGTGCAGAGGAGCCAGCCGAAGAACGAGGGCTGACCCGTCCGCCCGCGCCGACTCCGCCGGTCGGGGTGCCAGCGCCAGCGCCCACAAGCCCAATCGGCTGCGGCGCGGCATCAGCACCTGTCTCCTCAGTGCTACCAGCAGGCCGCACTGGAACAAGAGCCAAGGGGCCCTGGGGCGGGCCTTCCACCTCAGCTTCTTCCTCTTCTTCGAGATCATCAACTCGTTCTTCTCCATAGAGGGCGGCCATCACAGACCTCCACAGCTCGACTTCCTCCGCCGTTCGGATCCCTCGGCCATCAACCCTCCTCGTAGGCCTCCTGCCAGGACCTCGTCGCCATGCTTGCCACCGGGGAAAGCTCATCTCCTCCGGCGTCTCGATCGCTCCAGAGCGGATCAACTCCAACAAGGTGACCCCCTCTGCTTCTCCAGACACTTCGCGAGACATTGCTGTTTCCACGACGCTGTCCAGAGGCTAACTCTCCTTCTGCTCCTAGTCGAGGTATCTGGTACTGCCCAATGGCAAGGTTCCCAGAACAGCCCCCAACTGTAAGGAAGGCTGGTCCTTCCTCACACTCGACCCTAAGCAGCGGTGAGCACACCACCTTTTCCGCGGACTCGCCGTAGATCCAGTACAAGCCTTGCGCAGATGCCTCGAGGCGATATGGCGTGCCTGGGCAAGAAGACTTTACAAGCCGTGCGCAATAGCTCACTTGAGCCAAAACAATGGCGTTTGTCAAGGGTATGAATTAAAGCATTCAGCACATCGGCTACCATGCGACAAGCATGCAACTTAGCAATTCCAAGGACCTCCATGCAAAAAGGCAACGGAACAGAGGTCCATTCCTACAGTCCGCAAAGGGAACCAAATGGGGAACCCAAAGGACAAAAGTAGGTACTGTACGAGCGTAGTTACACTCACAGTAAGGAAGGCTGGTCCTTCCTCACACTCGACCCTAAGCAGCGGTGAGCAAACCACCTTTTCCGCGGACTCGCCGTAGATCCAGTACAAGCCTTGCGCAGATGCCTCGAGGCGATATGGCGTGCCTGGGCAAGAAGACTTTACAAGCCGCGCGCAATAGCTCACTTGAGCAAAAACAATGGCGTTTGTCAAGGGTATGAATTAAAGCATTCAGCACATCGGCTATCATGCGACAAGCATGCAACTTAGCAATTCCAAGGACCTCCATGCAAAAAGGCAACGGAACAGAGGTCCATTCCTACAGTCCGCAAAGGGAACCAAATGGGGAACCCAAAGGACAAAAGTAGGTACTGTACGAGCGTAGTTACACTCACAATGCCTGAGTAAATGTTAAAAACAAACATAATTCAACACTATTGCAACTGGTGAGCAAATTTTGGAAACTCGTATATTCCGGGGTTTTGTCCTAACAAAGGATTTTGTTACACATGTCCTGTGACTTTGTTCTAGTCGGGGATTGTGTTATATGGGTCGTTGTTGGCCTGCGCCCGTATCGCAACACATACATGCATCCATGCACACATGCATTCCTATATACATGCATACATACACACATGACATACAAACACACATTACAAAGGCGCACACATTGCACACACATGTCCAATGCACACAAACAGACACACATTACATGCATTACATAAAATACAGACATGTGCATACATATATAAGTGCATGTATACGTACATGCAGTGCATACACACATGTGAACATGCATTGCGCACATACATTACACACATATATGCGTGCATTACAAGCATGCATACATAGACACACGCGCACACATACGTACACACACATTACATACATGCATGCACACATACACATCTTTGTAGAAAATCTATGTAGGTACTGAATAGTTGATACTTAAAACTTGAAGCTTGTGCCTGACATGGTGTTCAACTGCAAATTTCTGCGCATGAACTTGATTTGTTTGCATACCCAGTACTAAAAGTCACTGCGCTCTACGCGCCAGTTATGATTGCTTTTGCAAACTGAAAAATATATCAAGCATATTCTATGTATTTGGCAACCCTAAGGCCCTAGCCCAAACTCATGTTCGCAGGTTAAGCCTCAACCCGTCTTAATCACTCCTTCTGGCATAACACCCACTAAGTCACGACCTGCAGATACATCGGTGCATAGAGTATAGGGTTTTACGGATGAAGCAAGCAACCGGTATACCACTGTAAATGTAGGGCGAGTTTGCTTTGAATTTTGCGCATGAATTTCGCAACCTTGGCTCATGTCCTAGCGAGGGATTTTGTTGGCTGCCAAGTTTTTAAGGTCAGCATGTTTTGGTGGGAACTGGTGCCTTCAGGCTGCCAAATTTGCACAGGCCAGTGGGCTTTTAATGGGAACTGGCACCTTCAGGCTGCCAAATTTCCACGGGCCAGTAGTTTTTTGTGGGAACTGGGGCCAGTGTCATACCAAATTCCTTGGGGCTGCACATCTTTTCGCGGCTAGTTAGCTGCTAGTTATTTGAAGGCCAGTCTGGCCTTGAAAATTTCTGCAGCCTCAAGGCGCCAATTCCCACTGAAAACGGTTTGGCTACAAGCATTTTCAAGCCTGCGGGTTCCAGTTCCCACTGAAAACTGCTGTGCAAATGCGAAAAAAGTGCAAAAAAGTGCAAAAAATTCTGGGGTTTGGGGTGAATTCACGCTCCACCAATTCTAATTATGATTTAAAAAATGCAAAAAAATGCAAAAAAGTGCAAAACAATGCAAAAAAGTGCAAAAAATGCAAAATGCAAAAAAAGCAAAAAATGCAAAAAAGTGCAAAATTGAGATGGGGCTTGGGGTGAAAATTCACACTCCAACAATTCTAATACGTATTTAAGGTGCAAAAAAATGCAAAAAAAGTGCAAAAAATGCAAAAGTGTGCAAAAAATGCAAAATTGAGATGGGGTTTGCTGCCCCCGCCCCCCTGTGTTGTGTTTTGCACGACACTTGGTCTCCCGCAATCACATATTGGCTCAAGGCCTTTCTTCGATGCATTAGGTTCACCATACAGAGAAAAAGGGCCGACGGAGAGAGTGCTTACCTGATTACAGTATTTCCCTATTACAATCACCAGGACATCCCTGAACAGGATCCTTGCAGGAACAGATCCAGGGCCACCAAATCCGTTGATACAATATTCTACCGGTTCCCTCGGGATAAGGTAGTCTAGCGTACCAATCCGGACCACAAAAGTGGTAGCGGAGCGGGTTTTCCACAAGATCCTGAAAATGTCGTCAGACGGGGAGATCTTCATGGAGTCCTATGCTGGAATTGAAAAATCCACAGGATTCACAGGAGAATCTCTTAATTTATCAATGACGGCCAAACAGCCGCCGGTCAGCTGGTGCAGGTACGAAGAACTTGTTGATGATTGGGTAACCCTCACGACAGTGGAGGCAGCAAAGAAAGGACCGAGCAGACTCACAGGAGATGCATATATATACAGGTCAATGCTCGACAATACGCTGCTACAAGATCCTGACGAAGGAGTCAACTATTTCAAGAACACGCTGAAGAAGTATTTCCTCAAGGGCACGACCAACGTGTACCTGTACCGACTCCTCAGTTTCTTCAAACACAGGAGGGCCAATTCCGAGTTCCTCGTATTCACATCAAAATTCGACATACTTCTCATGAGATTGAGAGCAGCCTGGATGGACTTGCTACCAATACATACAAATCAATCCCCAGAATTCTTTCAATCCGTGCAAGACGCTAACACGAGAAGAATGGTCCTACACCAGCAATCAGCCAGTGCAGGAACCACCGCCCCAGAAGTTCTGCAAGCCGATAACCCAGAAGTTTTCAGGCAATATCAATCAGGCAGACAGTTGAGACACAATGATGCATTCCCTCTCAGCGACAACCTCATCGTGCAGTTCTTCATCATCCAGAGTGAATTATCCGATCAGCAGAGAGAACGACTGATCAGTGCAATGTCCTTGAGAAACATTTCCTTGGAGCACTACACCTACGAGATGCTGAAGACGCAGTACCATGAGTTGTTTATTACAACACGGACATCGATCCAAGATCCGTCAATCCGACCAGCAGGAACCAATCGCAGTAATACGTTCTTCATCCTCGAGCAAGGAGAATACGAAGGCGAGGAAGGTTTCTGGGTCGAAGACGAAGACGGGTGTGAAGGCTTTATGTCAACAAACGACGAGGAGACCTTCTGGATGCTAGAGGAAGATGCATTTGTTGCAAGGAAAGTGTCAGGGCGGAATTTTCGATTCAAGAAAAGAAAAGGAAAAGGAACATCAGCAGGAAAAAGGGGAAACCACCAACGAGGCGGTTTCAAGCCTTTCAAGAAGAGCACCTCCGGCAGAAAGGCCAATATGGCCAATGAACACTATGATCCCTACGACCAGGCATATTGGGGAAAAGGCAAGGGAAAGAAAGGAAAGAAAGGAAAACCCAAGCTCCAATACACATACGACGGGAACAAAAAATATCCTCCCTATGAAAGTGGCAAAGGAAAAGGCGGACAAGACAAAGGGAAATCCAAAACGTTCGCAGCCACAGCGGAGAAGAACGAGGAGCAACCAGCCAGTCAGCCCGTTGCTGAACCTCAAGAGCCTACCTATGCCGGTTGGACAGAACCAGAATGGGATCAATCCTGGAATTGGAATGAATATGGCTGGTACTCATCTTATGAGATATCAGGATACGGACAAGCATTGATGGCATCCCATGATGCATTCCAGCAGAATGAGGAAAAGACCATCCGAGAGAAACTGATCCATACAGACGCAGTCTTGCAGCACAATCTGTCCGTCACAACAAATCAGAGCCTTTTGGCAACCAAGTTGATGGCACCTGTCATCAACACACAGCAGAATCCGACCTATGCGATACTGGATAATGGACGTACCAGATCCATGGGCAGCTGGCATGCAATCCAGCGTTTCATTCAGGCCATCGAACCAATGAGAGACCTCATTTCCTACAACTACATTCCGGCCGAGACCAAGTTCACTTCTGCAAATGGAGAGACAGCGAAGGTCAACTGGACCTTGCATCTTACATACCACACGAAGCCGCCAGCGAGCACCAACATCGACATCCTTGAACAAGGAACTGTGCCGATCCTCCTCAGTATCAGTCAGATGCGGAACCTCTACATGACCATTGAGCATACACCTCAGTGTGACAAGATCACCTGCAAGGCCTTTGGCATGGACCGTCAAGCAGTTCCGGTATCCGGCACAGGACATGCATTAGTCGATCTTGCAGGAGTAGCAAAAGTGAAATCCCAAGGAGAAGTGATTGCGAGGAGTCGCTGCAACTATGTTTATGACGATGACAACAGCATCAAGTTTCCCTCCGGGGTAATATCCAAGAGTGAAACAGCATGCGTGTCAAAGTCATCCACAGCCGCAGAAGACACAGCAACTCCTAAGATTATTGGATCTCAAAGGCAGGGCCATTGGATACTCGACAAGAAGAACAAGCAGCTCACTCGTGTACATGTCACACCTCGTAAGGCACTGTTTCCGCCGAATGGAGCAAAGGAGTGTCCAATTCCTCCTGACAACATCAGCCGGGAACGCACAACACAACTTATTGATGCATCAAGGGGTGGAGATCCAGAAATCCTTGAAGACAACTGGAGACTTGCCTCCCAGGCAAACAAACCAATGGTACACCTGTGGAAGGGCAAGACCATTTTCACCTACCTCGACAATCCTCCAAAAGATGAAGAATCAGGTTCAGGATCAGCAGCAGACAGGATCATCGAGAAGAAGGGCCGGTCGACCAATGAGCCAGATCCTCCTGCAGCACCAACGACTGAGCCAACAACACTTCCGATTGCTTTCGGCAGAATCCACAAACGATTGTCGAATCCGGAAGAGCTGAAAAAGCTCCACCTTCAGCATCATCACATGACGACTGATCAATTTCGATTCAGGACTCGTTCGCTTCATCTACCAAAATCAGTATACGATCTTTTTGACAAAGTCCGAAGCGAATGTGAAGTTTGCCAAGCAGCAAAACAAGCACCATCAAGAAGCAGGACGAGTGGACTTCGAGCTGATACATTTGGCGATATGACCTTCATTGATCATTGCCAAGTTCCACTAGGAACCGGAGAACACATCATTGTTTTTGTCATCCTGGATGGAGCAACGACACTGCTTACCGCAGAAGTAGTAAAAACAACCCAAGAAGCCGAGAACATCACGGTCCTCAGGAACTATTTCGACCAATACCACCTGCAGCCGAAATCCGTTGTCGGAGATCATGCCTTCATGACAGATACCTGGGAACACTTTTATCAATCCTTGGATATCACACCGATTTCACTTGGACCGAACACACCATGGCCAAATCGAGCTGAGGCAGCGGTGCGACTTCTCAAGGTACAACTCAAGATCATGCTCAACTCGATCAAGGCCGGAACATCACCAGCATCTTTGAAGAAGGTAACCTACCGACAACTTGTCAAGGCCGCCGCAACTGTCAGGAATCAGACTGTCACCTACGGTGGAGTATCACCTCTGGAACTCGCTTTCGGGAGACGTCCGGCAGACCTCATCCAAGTTGACGTTGCAACACCGACTCAATTGACGATCAATAGGAACGAGGAAGAGATGACTGCCATCCAGATCAAGAACTTATCCAAGCAAGCCTTTCAAGAAGCACGTCAATCCGAAGATATCCGCAGAGACCTCGCGCAGAACCTTCGGATGAGTTCCAAGCCACTCCAGGTGAAGGACAAGGTATTCTACTGGCAGGAAGACAAATCCAAGATCCGTTCCGATGGAAGTCGAGGGGGTGTATGGCTAAAAGGAAAGGTTGTGTCATTGGAAGGAGCAATGGTTGGACTAGATCTGGGAACTAGATTGATCAAGGTCAACATGACTAAGGTCAGAAAGGATGAAACCATTCCACCAGGGAAACCAGGCATTGATCTATTGCTCCCTGATGAGCGAGAATCCCTGCAGAAGGAATCCGACAGTTCATCCGCAGGCTCCCAGAGGAAAACAGTATCCTCACCAACTCCGAAGTCATCATCCTCGAGACCTATGCGAATTGCAGGAAAGTCGAAGCCATCGCCTTTGGCACCAACGCCATCCGAGACCATTGCTACAGCAGGGAATATGCACGTCGAGGACATGACATCTATTCCGGAACAAGCACAATGGAACTGTGTTCGAAAAGGAAAGCTTCATGTTCTGGAGATCTTTTCCGGAAGTGCAAGATTCAGTCAATGCTGTGCACTTACAGGTCTGAAGGTTGGTACTCCCGTCGATATTCACCTGGATTCGACGTAATGACATCCAAGGGACGACACATGGTCATGGAGATCATCAAGGAACAGGCACCTGATTTAATTCTTATGGCACCTGTATGCGGACCTTGGTCAAATATGCAGAATATCCAGCAGGACCAACAGAAGGGCGGGGGATCATCTGCGCACACAAATCTGGATCATCTGTACACACAGGCTTTCCTCACTTATTGCGCCATGCACTCTGGATCATCTGCGCACACAAGGTTTCTGTCATCTGGATCATCTGTACACACACACACTTTTGGCAGGGTGGGGGGGTGGGGTGTTCCTGTTTGCTTCGCAACTTGGTCTCATAGCAATCATGTAACATACATATGCTTTTGGCTCAAGGCCCATTTGTCACCTCATGTGCACATAGCATTGCATCTTCCGATTGCATTGCAGTACGAGTACAAAGGGAGCTTGCAGCATCCGCTTATTGGGACATTGAACAAGTACAAACCACCAGGACTTATCCAGATAACTCCAGGGGCATTTGTCAGGATCCATTCGTGTGTGGAATAGATCCGGGGACCTACAAGTATTCCATTACAGCAAGGGGACCTTTGGCCCCCTGGCATTGGAGCTACAAAGTGGTAGCGGAGCAGGTTTTCCTGCACCGATCCAGACAAAATGTCATCCGATGGAGAAGGTTTCATGGAGGCTTTTGCAGGTGTTGGCCGATCATCCGGCTTCACTGAAGAGACTCTCAATTTATCGATGACCGCCAAGCAGCCGCCATCGTTCGACGGAAAAGTCAGCTGGTTCAGATTTGAAGAACTCGTGGACGATTGGGTGACCTTCACTACAGTCGATCCAGAAAAGAGAGGACCGTTACTGAAGAGCAGACTCACAGGAGACGCACAGATGTATCGATCCATCCTCCAGAATGAACTATTGCAAGATCCGGTAGAAGGAGTCAACTATTTCAAGAACACGTTGAAGAAGTTCTTCCTCAAGGGCACGACCAACGTGTACTTATACCGACTTCTCGGTTTCTTCAATCACAGGAGGCAGAACAACGAGTTCCTCATTTTTACATCAAATTTTGAGATCCTCTTGATGAGACTAAAGGCAGCCTGGATGGACTTTTTACCCATCCACACGGCACAGTCACCAGAGTTTCTGGCATCCGTACAAGAGGCTAACGCAAGAAGATTGGTCCAGCATCAGCAAGCAGCCGGTGCGGGGGCCCCGCCTCCAGATCTCCTGAATCCGGAGAGCGCCGAAGTATACAGACAGTACACCTCCGGCAGGCAGACAAGACACATGGAAACATTTCCCCTCAACGACAACCTCATTGCACAGTTCTTCATCATCCAGAGTGAGTTATCCGATAATCAGCGAGAGAGACTGATCAGCGCAATGTCACTGAGGAACATCACGCTCGAGAACTACACCTACGAGATGATGAAGACACAGTACCACGACCTCTTCATTACAACAAGAACCTCGATCCAAGATCCATCCATCCGACCTCAAGGAGGAAGAGGAAGCAACACCTTCTACATCCTGGAACAAGGAGAATACGAAGGCGAGGAAGGCTTCTGGGTGGAAGATGAAGAAGGATACGAAGGATTCATGTCGAACAACGATGAGGAGACATTCTGGGTACTCGAGGAGAACGATGCTTTCATTGCGAGAAGAGTGTCTGGGCGGAATTTCAAATTCAAGAAAAGAAAAGGAAAAGGAAAATCATCCAGCAAAAAGGGCAATCACCGACGAGGTGGTTTCAGACCTTTCAAGAAAAGCGGTTCTGGCGGGAAGGCCAATATGGCCGATGAATATTCGGATCCCTACGACCAGGCATATTGGGGAAAAGGCAAAGGAAACAAAGGAAAGAAAGGAAAGAAAGGAAAATCAAAATTCCAATATCCTTTCGATGGAAACAAAGGTTATCCATTCAGCGATAATGGCAAAGGAAAAGGCGGACAGGATAAAGGAAAATCCAAAACGTTCGCAGCCGTCGCAGAGAACCCGGAGGAGCAGCCTGCCATCCAGCAGACTGCACCATCCATAGAGCCTTCATATGCCGGTTGGACAGACCAAGATTGGGATTCATCCTGGAATTGGAGTGAACATGGCTGGTACTCATCTCACGAGACATCCAGCACCGGACAAGCGATGATGGCATTCCATGACGCCTATGAGCAGATTGAGAAAGACGCCATCCAAAAGAAGCTGATCCAAGACGATACAGTTTCAGAACAGTCGTTGACAGCGACAGCAAGACAAAGCCTTTTGGCAACAAAGCTGATGGCGCCTGTCATCAACCCTCAGCACAATCCGACCTATGCGATCCTGGACAATGGATGTACCAGATCCATGGGCAGCTGGCATGCAATCCAGCGTTTTACTCAGGCCATCGAATCCATGAAAGACCTCATCTCCTATCAGTACATCCCGGCAGAGACCAAGTTCACTTTTGCAAATGGAGAGACAGCCAAGGTAAATTGGACCTTGCATCTTCGATATCACACAACACCTCCATGCAGTACCAACATCGACATCCTTGAACAAGGAACTGTACCGATCCTTTTGAGCATTGGTCAGATGCGGAACCTGTACATGACCATCGAGCATACACCTCAGTGTGACAAGATCACCTGTAAGGCTTTTGGTATGAATCGTCAAGCAGTTCCAGTATCCGGTACAGGACACGCACTCGTCGATCTTGCTGGAGTAGCAAGAGTGAAATCCCATGGAGAAATTGCTAGGAAAGGCCTCATCAACTATGTCTACGATGATGACGACAGCATCAAGTTTCAATCCGAGGAAAATCCGAAGAGTGAAACAGTGTGTGCATCCAAATCATCCGAGACAAAAGAGGAAGCAGCAACTCCAAGGATTATTGGTACCACAAAGCAGGACCACTGGATACACGACGAGAAGAACAAGAAGCTCATCCGTGTGCACATCACACCTCGCAAGGCTTTGTTCACACCGATTGGAGCAAAGGGATGTCCAGTGAATCCTGATAACATCAGCCGAGAACGTACCACAGAAATAATTGATGCAACCAAAGGTGGAGACCCAGAAATCCTTGAAGACAATTGGAGACTTACCTCCCAGGCGAACAAACCGTTAGTCAACCTGTGGAAAGGTAAGACCATATTCACTCTCCAAGACAATCCGCAAGAGTCAGGTTCAGGAACAGCCGCAGATAGGATCATCGACAAGATGGGCCAGTCGACTATTGAGCCAGATCCTATCATGCCATCCGCAGAAGAACCCACTTCTTTACCAACAGCCTTAGGCAGAATCCACAAGCGATTGTCAAATCCGGAAGAGTTGAAGAAGCTCCACCTCCAGCATCATCATATGAACACAGAACAATTTCGATTCAGAACCCGTGCGCTACACTTGCCAAAATCAATCTACGACCTCTATGACAAGATCAGAAGTGAATGCGAAGTTTGCCAAGCAGCAAAACAAGGACCATCGCGAAGCAAGACTAGTGGACTCCGAGCAGATACTTTCGGAGACATGACATTCATTGATCACTAGTTCCCTTGGGAACTGGAGAACATATCACTGTGTTTGTCATCCTGGATGGAGCAACAACGTTGCTCACTGCTGAGGTAGTAAACACTACCCAAGAATCCGAGAACATCACTGTCCTCAGGAACTACTTCGACCAGTACCACCTGCAGCCAAAATCCGTTGTCGGCGATCAAGCCTTCATGTCAGAGACATGGGAACATTTCTATCAGTCCCTCGACATTACACCAATCTCGTTGGGACCGAACACACCATGGCCAAATCGAGCTGAATCAGCAGTTCGACTTTTGAAGGCTCAGACGAAGATCATGCTTCATTCAATCAAATCCGGCACTGCACCTGCCACATTGAAGAAGATCACGTACCGACAGTTAGTGAAGGCCGCAGCAACTGTAAGGAACCAAACGGTAACCTACGGGGGTGTGACACCCCTGGAACTTGCATTCGGACGACGACCTGCAGATCTCATCCAACTTGATGTCGCAACACCAACTCAGTTGACGATCGATCGGAATGAAGAAGAGCTCACAGCCATCCAAATCAAGCAGCTGTCGAAGCAGGCATTCCAAGAAGCCCGTCAATCCGAGGACATCCGAAGAGACCTTGCACAGAATCTCCGAATGAGTGCCAAACCTCTACAGTTGAAGGACAAGGTATTCTACTGGCAGGAAGACAAATCCAAGATTCGTTCCGATGGTAGTAAAGGAGGAATCTGGATCAAGGGAAAAGTCATTTCCTTGGAAGGAGCGATGGTTGGTCTTGATCTCGGAACACGACTCATCAAAGTCAATCTGACTAAAGTCAGAAAGGATGAAACGATCCCTCCAGGAAAGCCTGGAATTGATTTCTTGTTACCCGACGAACAAGAATCCTTACAGAAGGATCCGGACGGAACATCATCCGATTCCAAGAAGAATCAGCCATCCATTCCAACTCCTAAGCCAGCATCCTCACGACCATTACGCATTGCTGGAAAGTCAAAGATAAAACCAGTGGCACCAAGGCCACCTGAGACCCCTGCATCCGAAAGACCTATGAACGTGGAGGATGTCACTGAAGACAGAACATCCGTACCAGAACAAGCACATTGGAACTGTGTGAAGAAAGGAAAGATCCACGTCTTAGAGATCTTTGCGGGAAGTGCCAGATTCAGTCAATGCTGTGCACTTACAGGTCTCAAGGTTGGGACACCAGTCGACATCCGAAACGGATTTGACGTAATGACATCCAAGGGACGACACATGGTCATGGAGATCATTCGAGAACAAGCACCTGATCTCATTCTTATGGCACCTGTCTGTGGACCTTGGTCGAATATGCAGAACATCCAACAAGATCAACAGAGAGTCTGGGAGAAGCGACAGCGCTATATCCCGATGGTCGAGTTCGTGGCATCCATTGCGCGATATCAGCTCAAGCACAAGAGATATTTCATCATTGAAAATCCTCAGACATCCAGGATCTGGTATTTGAATTGCATGCAGCAACTTTTTTCAGATCCATCCGTCACCTGGGGAGATTTCCATTTTTGTGCATATGGACTGAGAGATCCTGAATCCGGACTCAGATGTCTCAAGCCTACCAGCTTGATGCATTGCTTGCCGCCAGAGGTGATGAGACCGATCTTCAGAAAGTGTAAGAACTTCACCAGCAAGGTGAAACACGAACATCAGCATCTTGAAGGAAATGCCGGCACTTTCGGAAGCAGAACAAAACTAGCACAGGTATACCCTTACCGGTTCTGTCAGGATCTTGCGCACATCATCCTGCGACATCTTAAGGTGAAGCCGCTTGATAACGAGGTGTATCTCTTGGAGGACATCTTCGAGCCGTTCACCAACAAGGAGATCAACATCCTTCGCAAGGAGATGGACGCCATCGACCAGGAGTTCAACATGACCAGCAGCAGCACTGCTGTCAAAATCCAAGACCTTCCGTTCAACAAGGAGGTCCCTCCGTTGATCATCCAAGACTCACTAGTCAATAAGTTTCAGAAGACACTCAAACAGTATCCTCCAGGAACTGAACTCGATGTTTTCAAGCAAAATCCGAATGACTGGCGATGTCAGAACATGTGGAATGGATGCAAGAAGCTCAGACAGCTATGCATTTCATCCACTCAATACGATGCATGCACAGCATACGTCCATACGATTGGCATCAACATGCCCATCAATTCACCACCGGACGATGCATGTATTGCTTTCTGGCAGCCTGATCAGCTGAGTAGGATTTGGGTCTTGCCAGCATCCAAGTGCAACTGGGATAATTTCAATCCGAAAACGTGGCATGCAGTGATGTACTCATCCGTGCATCAGGCCTTTTCAGACGCACCGAGCTTCAAGCCGATGCCTATCGAGGTCGATCCCATGGATCCGCTGAACTCACCTCGACAGCCAAATACACAGCAGCCACCTGATCAACCGGACCATCCCATGCCTGATCCGAGACCGCCTACACCACCAGATCAAGACATGACGGACCCTCCACCGAGTCCGCCACATCAGCCTGATCAGCCTGATCAACCCGATCATCCTATGCCGCCAGCACCTCCAGGTGCGAGTGTGTCACCAGACAGTCCAGTGGATCCACCACTGCCGCCGCACGACCGACCGGACCAGGTCAATCCCGCCGGGGTCAAACGGCAAAAGCAGTCCATTTCATCCTCAAGTGGACTCAATCGACTGGGGGGTGATGTTACTTTGCCGTCTCAGTCAGGGCCATCTCAACCGGTCCATCCAACTGTCGTGGTGCCATCACCACCTGCCATATTGACAAATCCCGAAACAGAAGATAACGATGAAGAGCTTGAACTGCCTAACCTTGAGCAAGAAGAGACAACTCATCCGTTACAGAGCAGTCCACCGAAGAAGCATAAGACAGGAAAGAAGAAGAAGACGACAGGCGATGATGAAGAAACGCCTGTACCATCTCCTGGAGATGCACCTGCAGCTTCATCCAACTTTGATCCGATGAAGCAAAAGACAGGAAAGAAGAAGAAGAAGACAGACGATGATGAAGATACGCCTGTCTCATCTCCCAGAGATGAACCTGCCGCTTCATCTAACTTTAATCCGAACAATCCGATCAATTTGCCGATGCAAGATGAGAGTGAAGAAGAACTGATTCCTCACGTTCCAACTTCATCCAGCACTGGCAGTTC
Organism: Effrenium voratum; assembly: GCA_963377175.1. NCBI lineage: Eukaryota > Dinophyceae > Suessiales > Symbiodiniaceae > Effrenium > Effrenium voratum. Next base: position 7,236 of record CAUJNA010000500.1, on the reverse strand, counting down.
ACAAAGAACTGACCGGTACACCGAACAGGAAGGCAGTGAATCCGAAGACTCACAGAGGACACTTCCTTACGACGATCAGGAAGCAGATCTTGTTCTTGATGAGAAACATTGGTCACTCATGACAGCCGAGCAGAAGATATGCTCCAACACTGGATCCTTCACAGTTCCGAGAGATATCGAAGGAAACCCTGTCTTTCTTGGACGAGTAAAAGGGACCTTCAAACCATCCCATGAATGTGGTTTCTCTCATCAACAGTATAAGGATAAGAATCATGTTGACCAGTTGTGCAAGAACATGACGGACGATGACCGAGCACTCTTAGTCTTATACTCATCCAGGCAAGAATCCTTGAAGGCTTCATCCACATCCGCACTCATTGGTAAGAAGCGGAAAGAAGCAACAGCCACTGAGATAAAGGCTTATCAAAAGCAGTTTCTTGAAGCCAAGAATCTTGAGTGCAAATCCTGGCTCGACAATGAAGTGTTCGATTTAGTCGATACACGAAAGTTACATGTCAGGAATTGGGTCACCGGACGATGGGTCCTTACTCTGAAAAGAGATAAGGACGGAAACTTCTTGAAGACTAAGGCTCGTTGGGTCCTCCGAGGTTTTCAAGACAAGCAGAAGAATGATCAGCAGACAGACAGTCCTGCTGCATCCAGGAGTGGTTTCCGCCTTGCGATCCAGGCAGCCGCAAACAAGGGCTGGAACATTTTTCATATGGATTTGAAGACAGCATTTCTCCAAGGCGAGGCATACGATCAGAATCGAGACATTATTTGTCAGATCCCTCCTGAAATGGGATATCCACCACACATTGGAGCACGCATGAAGAAGCCTGCTTATGGCCTGAATGATGCACCACGAAGATGGTGGAACATCCTCGATTCGGCACTTAGATCATACGGTCTGGTGCCCACCAGGGCAGACAGATGTACATATGTTTACTACGGTAAACAGCTTCCAAAATCCGCACCGATCAGTGAAAAGAAATCATCCAACACATTTGACTTAGAAGGTGCTGTTGACTATCTCATGGACCCCGTTTCTGGAAACAATGCCAAGAATCGACAAGTTCATGGAGCACTTTCTCTACATGTTGATGATCTTCTTATGACCGGTGATGACGTGTTTGAGAAGGAAATCATGGGTCGACTTCGTAGAGATTTCCAAGTCGGTTCAGAAGACAAGAATGATTGCCTTTTCGTAGGACAACGCATCCAATGGAAGCAAGATGACAAATACGGTTGGTACATCAATGTACATCAGAATGTCGCCATTGACGAACTTCAGGAGATCACATTTGACAAGTACCTAAAGGACGACGTTCCACTCACTCCTCAAATGCACACTGCTTACAGAAGTGTCTTAGGTCAGATCAATTGGTTACAATCGCGAACGCAATTCCACATTGGTTATCAATTCTCCAGGTGTGCATCCAAGGCATCTTCACCGACCATTGGAGATGTTCGCGCGATCAATAAGACCGTCAGAACCATCAAAAGCATCCCGCTAAGTATGAGATTCTGGCCCCTCCGGGGAAAGACACGTATAGTTGGGTATCCCGATGCATCCTACCGAAATAACGAAGATAAGTCATCCCAACGCGCGCATGTTATCTTTCTTGCTGAACAAAGAGATCTTCGCCAAGGCACACCGAACTCGAGAGGTTCATTGGTTGACTACGAGACGCATAAGATCACCGCTACAACAATGTCCACAACTGTCGCAGAACTACATGGACTCATGCGTTGTTACGGTTCAGCATTATTCCTTCGCGGACTCTGGTCAGACCTAACAGGCGAAATCGCAGATGTTCACATCCGGACCGATGCTAATAATCTTGTTACGACAGCATCCACAACTCATCAACCGGAACAGAAGGAAACCGTGCACTTAATCCAGATGCTTCGAAAGGAAAGCAACAGTGGACAGATGCACGATCTAGCACATGTACGAAGCGAAGACTGTTTAGCAGACTCACTTACAAAGCACTCTGCTAAGGCCGATGAACTCATCAAAGCAGTATTGACAGGTAACCTCCTGAGAGTTGATGCTCATCCGCCCTTCCGTACTATGTTGCAGAACAAGGCATTTTTGGTTGAATGGCTGGCACACAATACAAAACATGGACCAGACATAGTCGCATTCTTTGGTATCGGCATAGCCGAATCCATGTTCACATACTGGGGAACTTGGGCGTGAGTGACATGTCCGCCATTTTCAATTGCATGAATTTTTCTTTTTACAATTATCAATCCTCAGTGCCGTGACGATTGCATTGCATGTGACCATTCTTGAATCTCAAGAAATATGTGTCTGCATCCGCAGCCAGTTTGGTTCACCACCATTTTCGAATCTTTTCTCCAGTACATGCAACTTGCAGAAGACATGCCTACTCTTTCGACCGTCTTCTCATTGCTGGAGCCGACATCATCCGAAAAGAAGAAGCCAACCGGAAAGAGCCGTGCATCTCCACTCAAGGAGTCACCACCTCGAGAAGAGGAAGATGAAATCAGCCAAGACAGCAACATCGGAAGTTTTTCATCCGACGAATCCATGGAGGACATCGGCGACGATCCAATCCGCAAGATGATGACATCCCCATGGACCAAGTCGATTACGATCCAGACTCCTCATCCAACTTGGAAAGCGAGACCGATGGTGCACCCTCCGAGGGACAGCCAAAGAGCAAGGCGATGCCCAAGAAGCCACCACTCGCGCCATTGAGACTGACGCCGAAGACAAAGGCTCAGCCATCCGCATCCTTGGACGATGAGACGGAGTCAGATCGCCAGGTACACCTTCGGCCAGCAAATGCAGATCGTTCTCCACTTCCGAGACGTCAAAAGGAGCAGCTGACCGTGAAGGCACCTCCACCATCCATCAACTTCAAGCTACATCAAGAAGCGTGGAGAAGCCAATCCAGTAATCCAGCAGCCAGCAGGTCCGAGGGAACTGGAAGTGAAGATCCATTCTCCAACATCAGGTATTGCAAGGAGACTGCGAATCCGTATCCATTTTGGAATCAGGAATTCGTCAGATTCGTGGAGCAGTATTACCATGAATGTGCGAACTTGCACCACTTTCACAAGGACTTCCACTTCATCCCCGAGCACGACAGACCAGTTGACAAGCCAAAGCCGGCATGGCTTCAGGCACGATTCGACGATTACTGGCAATCCACCATCCGTGGCAAGGACAAGGACGGCGTGGCGGACTACATGGAATTCATCAAGAGGATCTATAAGTTCTGCTGTTACATCCAGGATGATCCGAAGAACTTCACCACAGAAGTCATTCCAACAGTCAATCACAATGGACAGATTGACATGGCAAGGACATCCAAGAATGTTGCATCTCTATGCCAGGTTTTCAACACCAAGATCGATCCATCCCACGCAGAGCACATTGTGGGACTCATCCTATGGAGAGTTGAGAGACTGAGTCGATTGTTTTCCGAGAACCTCAGGCACAACGCATGGCGTGGAAGAGAATGCCGACAGCCGATCCGAGTCAACCTTGATGGATCCGCAGAATTTTGGGAAGTGCTCATGCAGATTGTCCACGCAAAGAATTTCCTTGGAGTAAGACCAGGAATTTTTCTGATGACAGTATTCCCAACATTCGGAAAGAGCCGCTTCGAAATAGCATTCGTCTATCCGAAGTACGATGGAACATACGACGAAAGAGAGTCGAATAATGAGATTGTTCCGAAGCACCGTTGGATCAGCAGCCCATTGGACAAAGCAGCAGGATCCGCTCTCAGGCCCAATGGAAAGGAATACTACCACGACAAAGACATGGAAATGTATATCCGCTGCATTGCAGGTCATTCCAGACACGTGGAAATTGAATCCATCGGCAAGCCGCTCTGGCAAGGCCAAAAGAAGGAACAGCATTGGCCAGAACCAGACCATGGACTCCCGCGATCCTATGAGAATGTCGATGCCGACGAGGACGATGAGCAGGATCAGCGCCGGAGAAGACAATCCGGAAAATCATCCCATGAGAAGCGAACAGCATCTCCGAAGAAGATTGTTCCATTTGAGGACCATCCGCTTATGTTTGCATTCCATGTGACATACGCTGACCAGCTCGAGAAGATCCAGCAGTACGGTCTGATGCCAGGCAAGGAATCCAGACCAGGAGGAAGACAACATGTTCATCTCGCATGCATCGATGACGTCCTTTACGATGACGCACCCAAGGAGCCGATATGGCAGTATGCGCCAAAGGGACGAGATGCCCTCCTGATCCTTGCATTTGATCAGAACAACAACTACAACCTCCACTCCTCTGGAGAGCGAGTCATTCTGTCCGACAAGACCATTCATACCAACAACATTGTTGCCATGTTCGATGGTGATGGAGAAATGATTATGCAGAACAACATGATCCTGAAGACATGTATGAGCAGAGACGACAAGGAGACTGTGGACATCACAATCCCGGAATTCGCAGCTCAGTTCTACCAATGGATCAACACCACGAAAGATGAAACAGGTCATGACGGCAGAGAACAATCCGAGAAGAAGAAGAGAAGGCATTCGGGTGGACATGCAGATGAGGACATGCAGTCAACAGACGATCGATCCGTAAAGCCAAAGGTTTCGATCCTTGACTTCCTCAATCAAGACGATGTTGAGAGTTTTCACGACGACTTCAACAAAGAAGATTTCACTCGCAGCACAACCAAGTCCGAAGCACCTGAAGAATTCCTAAAAGTCAGATCTCAGTTTCAGAATCTCATGACTTCATTCAAGAAGAATCCAGACTCTCTGAAGGAGAAGCTTAGCGAAGGCGAAATGAGATCGCTGAGACATGTGGACCCCAAGGCCAACTTCCCTGAGTCAGAGTTCTATTACGAATCCTCAGATGCAAATCCAACACTCGAGGAATTTCGTGCAGCTCAAAGCAAATCCGGGTATCCGATTATGCTTCCGTTGGGAATCAAGAAATTGCGGTATGACACTCCTGAGAAGGTCATCAAGAAGTACACCGACATCCTGGGATCCATATTCACAAGAACTGATGGACCAGAGATTGACTACTTGAAGCCGAGAGAATTCCCATCCGGAACCCATCTCAACGTGTTGACGGTGAATCACGGCAACTTGTCAAGGAACCCGAGGATTGATGGAAAAGAACTCAAGAACTGGCCGGTCCATCACCGACCGATCCTCATGCAGTTGATCCAGAACAGCTCGAACATCCTTTGCATCAATGAGGCAGATCTGTTTACCGATCCCCATGATGAGGAGAACAAGCAAATCATCCGACTGTTCCTTCGAGCCGGTTACAAGGGAATTGTGCTAAAGCAATGGTCATCAAGAACCATCGCGTGCTTCGTCAGAGGAGGAGAACATGCACGAGTGGAACTACTGGCAAGATTCATCTCCACCAAGTCAAAATCCTGGAGCACCACATTCGGAATGTTCAGATGCTACTTTGGACTCGAACCTGATTGCAGCGATCCGTCCTATGATATTCCAACATCCGATTGTTTGGCAACAACAGGACTGACAATGAAGGGTAATTCTCGCAGGTTCATTGGAGATCGTTTGCCACCTCGCACAGCCATCCAGAAGCTCGGGAGAAACGGAGAGATCATCGTCGTTCAGATCCACGAACAAGATGAGATGATGGGAGAAACTCCAAGATCCGTTAGGGACCCGAAAATGGAATATGATAGCCGCCATGTGACACGAGCAGACCTCCCCTTCGCGACAGTCGGAGTTTTTCATATTCATCCGAACATTACCCACGGCGGTGCCATGGAAGACGTGAAGAAGGGAATCCTGCCACATGTGACCGAGTATCAATGCGATATTCTGACTGGCGATGCTAACAAATCCGCGAACACCTACAGCAGGTATCAAGAGGTATATGATCCGGAATCTGGACTCATGAATTACCTCATGAAGAACTATCAGAAAATGTGGAACGATGCAGCACAGAAATCCGAGTACCGTGTCGACATCACTATGACAACGACAACCACGATCAAGTCGCTGGTACGCCATCACATTCATACAACCACTGGATCAGGGTATGACAGAACATTCCCAGATTGTATGATGACATTCGTGTTTGGCTGGGGAAAGACCGATATCCAAAATGCTCACCGCAAGGAAGAAGAAAAAGGTATGACCAAGAGTCAGTACGCGGCGATGCTCAACGATACGGAGGCAACAGTATCCGACTATCTTGTGACATCCGCCGAACGTTTCAAGCACATAAGCAACCTGATGTTTATGATCGGTTCCCAGGACTCGGACTCTCACGTGCCACTATTCGTCTACATCCGAAGCTGTGCCGAAAATAAGAGGAGAAACCATCAGCGATACCAAGATCTCGTTCAACGAAAAAAGAGGGAAGAGAAGAACGAAAGAGGAACATCATCGCAAGGTTGGTCTCAATCCAAGCAGCAAGACTGGAAGGATTACAGCTATTCGAACTGGAAGGAATATGACTGGGCGAGCCAATCCGACAGCAGCAACCGTTGGAACCAAGGGAAATGGTGAATTATTTCCACCATCCGGATGGCAATGCCCAGAACGAAGCAGAGAATCCTCATACGACAACGACACCACGACTATCAGATGAAATTGATCCTCATGACCATCAAGACTATCTCAATGAGCGATCAATAGTTTCACACCTCCGGCACGTGTATAGTGTCTCGCAACGTTTTCCATTTGATACAATTAGGTGTCACGCATTCACAGCACAGTAAATCATCCGACAGAAAAGGGATGAATTAAATCTCAACAATTTGGCTACGAGAGTTTTATTTGAAACAACAAGGCTACGGCTGAAGGCCAAGAAGCCAATCATATATTGTATTCAGATGCTAGAGACCAAAAGAAATTTGTGTCTGTTTTTGTTCCTGTTTGCTTCGCAACTTGGTCTCATAGCAATCATGTAACACACATATGCTTTTGGCTCAAGGCCCATTTGTCACCTCATGTGTACATAGCATTGCATCTTCCGATTGCATTGCAGTACGAGTACAAAGGGAGCTTGCAGCATCCGCTTATTGGGACATTGAACAAGTACAAACCACCAGGACTTATCCAGATAACTCCAGGGGCATTTGTCAGGATCCATTCGTGTGTGGAATAGATCCGGGGACCTACAAGTATTCCATTACAGCAAGGGGACCTTTGGCCCCCTGGCATTGGAGCTACATGGGGGGGGGGGGGATTGGTAAGCACACCCGCTCAAGTGCG
>CAUJNA010000499.1:165000-215703 GCA_963377175.1 Effrenium voratum | reverse complement strand
TTGACTGTCAATTTGCACTCTTCCCTTTTGAAAGGTTTTCGAGGAAGGGGTTTTTGGCTTGCCCTGCAAAGTGTGGATTTGGCCCTCTAGGGAGGGGTTCGGGGCGGGGTAACAGGTAAGGAGGAAAGCTGCATTTCTTGTCAAACACGCCATCTGTCGTCGGCGGATTTCGTCCCTCATTTGCGGGACTCACCCAACATGTTGAGCAACACCGTTAAGGACTTCCCTGTTGTTGTCGTGGTGGGACCAACCAAAAGATGCTGCAAAGCAGGTGCTTCCCTGATTGTCGCGGTGGATTCACTTGTGAACACACCACCCCAGCATGTTAATAAAACGGTCAAGAGCTTCCCTGCTTGTTGCGGTCCTTTCGGTGCCGCCGGGTGATTTATTCTACTTTGCTTGAGGCTTGGCCTTTTTGTCACCTTACCTTTCGCCGAGCGCTCAGATGCTTTCTCCCATTTCTCAAATTGGGCATTTGGACTGCGCAAGGTTTGGCGTATCGCGCGGCAACATGAGTTGTGCCGCGATGTGGCTGACTGGGCAGAGGATGCTTGACAAGCGTGGCAACGTCCTCGTGAGTTTGTACGCCTGGGCAGGAGGGCGCAAAAGAGGCGATGCACGACGACGCGCCGGGCTCTCAAATTCCACGAGGTGTTTTTTTGCATGCGAGGGTGTCGACGAGTGCTGCATGGTTGGTCAAACAGTTAAGACAATCCTGATGCATCCTGATACCACTTGATGGTTGGAGATTCAAAGTCCAGAGTAGATTTGTCAGGGGTTCTGACTCCTGACTTCGAAGTGGCTAGACACAAAGCGTCCACATGCCATAATTGCTTTGAGGCTATATTCCGAGTCCGACGGGAGTTCTGGCGAATTTGACAGAGTGCATGGGGACAATGGTGCGCCGCCAGTTGCGTGCGTGAGTGTGCTGACAACATGCATTTATGCATCTCAACGCGTGCGATTGCAGTGCTGGTCTTTTAAAAGAGAGCTGATGCACCGGGTAACCAGTCCAGCATGCCAGTGTGATTAATCTGTGCAAAGTAGGAATCAAACAGGGCGAGCACCAAAACCAGCAGGTCTGCGGCACCAACAGCGCAGGGTTTGACAACAAAAGAGAATTTGAGCACCAGCTGAATCGAAGTAGTGTTATCCTAAGCTCCTCGCGGGATGGCCAGCGAAAGGAAACCAGTTTGCTTTGGCTGTAACAAACATTGTGACGCATCCCCTTTACATTGGTGGGATGTGATTCTGCGGGCGATCTTCGCACCCTTTGTGGCTTGACTTCCTACAAGCGGTCTGTTTGTTTGGAAGCTGGCATGGACCGCTGAGCGTGTGCCGCTCCCTTTCCAAAACAGAAGCTTACACGACAACGAATATTTGTCGAGGCCCCGAATATGTTTTGGCTGTTGCTGCTGAGCATCTTGGCATATGGCTTCTTGTCATCACGCATTGTGCTGTCCAGACGAGCTGCCGCCTGAGTGACGCAAGCAGGGACCTGCCACAGCACGCGAGAGAGCTTTGCTTCTCGATTTCACTTTCAACACTTGTTTTGCAAACCAGTTAGTAGTTGCAGACTGGCAGGTAAGAGCTCGCTCTTGGCCATAGGAACATTTGCCAACGCTCCGAAACGTGGAGCATAGTGCTTGTGGCATGCGGAATCTATTGCCAGGGAAAAAGAGATAGCGCACAACTTGTTTTTTCCGAGTTGGTCATGATCCATGTGCATCGCAACGCGGGGTGACGTAGCAGAAAATGAACTGGCTCGGCACAGTATCTTTCGCTCTCTCTCGCTCTCTTTCTTTCTTTCATTATTCTCTGTCTCTTTCTCTCTCTCTCTTCCTCTCTTCTTTTTGTTCGCTCTCTCTCTCTCTCTCTCTCTCTCTGTGCCTCTCGCTCGCTCTCTCTGTCTCTCTCATCGCTTGAGAAGTTGTTGATTCGTGTTTAACACATCTGAGGACAGCAAGAGCTACAAATTTGCACGTGTGAAGGACATCGCTCAGTTCTGGGCATGTTCGGGAAATAGTGGGTCTAGCTCTGAAACAGAAAAGTAGGCAGGGAGCATATCTCAGTGCACATTGCCACAGCAAGCCATAATTTGCACAGACCGGGCACGTCGTGCCTCGGATAATTTTCAGTTGATTGCTAGACAAACAGCGCTTTCTAAAGAGATTAGGCAATTCCATCACCCTTTGTTATGCCATAAATGACCTGCTGATCCCTTGAAGCTGTTTCTGTTTTGTTTCGCTTTGCCAATGCCTCCATGCGCTTTCTCGACAAGATCTCGACTCTTTTCGGCTTAATATTTATGCTGTCCGGCACTAACAAGATAGACCTTTCGTACCCATTCCAGCAGCGTGATGCACCTTTACTTTCTGATCGGCTTTAAGTTTTGAGATGTGACGTTGGAAGCCGTGATTGTCACGTTTGGAACCCAACCTATCCGTGCAGGTATGCTGCAGTGCAGTGCGTGTGATCCGGAATCACCCACCTCAGAACAGCACGGGTTTACGTAGCTTTGAAAATGCAACTTCTAGCAATAGTTGCAGTGTCAATAGTGGCATATTTGGACAGCAGGCACTGATGCATTTTGGCACGGAGGGAGGATAGGTGAACACCTACATGCTGGGCCTCACACTGCCACTTTGCCGAAATGTGGACGAAGACCTTTGAGTCCTTGAATATCAGCTTGGACATTCAGTGAAGGCGCCAATTGCCTGAGGCCATGAACAGCATTCCTGCGCTTCTGAACCATCTAGATGCCAATCGAGAGGCAGGATCGGTCTCATGCGCGCTGCACATGCTTGATGTGGACTTCCTGTTGCAGTCTCCGACCTTGAGCTTGGCGTATGCCTCCATCTCCGATGAGGGAATCGTGGAGGCCAAGCAAAGGACCTTTGAAAAGTCTGCAAACTGGCACCAAGGGCTTTTCTTGAAAAAAACGGACAGGTGTCCAAGTTCCTCCGCGACAACCCATTCGTGAAGTTCCATGACCGAATCAGGATAGAGGCTATTTTCCCTTGCTTTGAGAGCACTTATTACGAACGGCAGCACGTCGTTCGAACCGCGGCCAAACGTGACAACGTGTGCGTGTTATCAATCCAAGGTACTTGGATCTTCGGGGCAACAATGTCCAGGCGTTGTGCTACTGGTTGACAGGTTTACAAGATGCTCAAGGGTATGAAGCGCCAGCATGGTCGATAGCAAAGTGTGTAGCTGGCGTGGTCTCCTGGAAATATCATGCGTTGAGGGATCTAATAGGAATGTTGGATAAGCTGAACTGCAGAGTCTCGAAGCAGACAGGCCAAAGGAGCTATGGCACTTGCCAATGGCATCAAGATCAATCGATCTCTCCGAAGTCTCAATCTGAAATGGCTTCAACCTCAGCATGTTTCAGCATGCTGTACAGGGTATGTGGCACAGGGTATTTCAAGTTTTTTTTGAGCTGCAGGAACGCAATTGGCAAAGATCCTAGCGGTGTCCATGCCTTGTGCGAAGTTTTGAGGCATGGCAAGCGGCAAGGGCTGCAGCTGCATTCCAAGCAATGCCGCGTTTGCCCTTGCAGGTCTAACCTCACAATTGGCCATGTAGACTTGCGGAACAATCGCGTAAACAACGTGGGCGCCAAATATATTGGCGAGATGCTTGCAGCTAACACGACGGCCGCCTACATGCAGTTGAATGAATGTGTATGTGTGATGAGCTGTTCATGTATTTGTTCTTTTTTTTGCCATCATGTCAGTGTGACACGTGCTTGCAGATGCCAGATGTATTTCGAAACTGAGATTACGCACCTGGATCTCTCGTGGAATGATTTGGGAGCTGACGGTGGATTAGCCTTGCTGGAAGGACATCAGCTTTGAGTTGCCCCGTTGCCGTCCATGCTGCTTGTTATAGGCCTCAAGCACAACAGCACAGTCCTTGACTGCCAGCTGAGCGGTTCTAAGGAGCGGCTGGGTGCAATGGTGCAACGCTTGCTTGGATTCGTTGGTCGGCTGCCAGCCAGGTGGGTGAAGAGACTATGCATGAAGTTGCGTTCCTTCTCCGAAGGAATAAAGCTTCTGCGGCGTGCGACACGCTCTATGGGTCAGTGAGCTGGGGCTTCTGCTTGTTGGCTACAGGTACAAAGCAAGTCCCAACTCTACCGGGGCACAAATGGCGCTGCTCTAAGGGAAGAGTTGACTGGTTCAATTTTGTTGTTTGAGGCCGCTGCAGATCCCAAGACTGCAACCCTGGGAAGCTGAGCGGCATTGTTTCCAAATCGAAATGGACACATCGCCTCCCAAAATCGCCTCCCAAACTGAGGAAAAGCCACGACAACAGCTCCAGTGTCTAGAGACGCATCTGCATTTGTCACGTGCAAGTTGGTGTCCATTGTGTCATTCTTTGTCGGCAATCGGCTTTGTGTATAAATTGCAAGGAAGCCGAGCAGAAACAGCAGAGCAGGAGGCGGAGATTTGGATTTTACGCACAGCGTTGATTTACGCGGTGATACGTGTGCAGGTGCCGCCTGAAGATCTGCAGCCTGTGAAAAAGGCCTGGCCAACCTGGCGCTCAAGGTGCAATGCAAGGCTAGTTGCATTGGGCCTCGCCAGGGCCCGCAGGCCAAAGCTAACTGGACATCCAAGGCACGCACTTGGAGTTTCTCAGACGACTTGGCGTGATGTGGCGCGCAGGACAGTAGCACGCTTATGCTGCGTCTGATGATGAAGGAGAGGGAACAGGCAGATTACAACGGCTTAGCATTTTATGGCTAGGGAGGACTAATGGCAGCTGGAAGGATCACTTCGAGAATTTGATCATACTTCCGTGTGGCCAGGTCTTGCCCGAAGACAAAGTTTTCTACCAGCAGATCGCCGAGCACATCGAACCTTGCCTGAGCGTGTCATACCTTGCTTGTGATGCTTGGCCTCAGTCGATGAGGACAAGTTGCTGCTGGAGACATCAAAGCACAAACAGGGAAGAGCGACTTAGATGCAGAAGTGAGCTAAAGTGTCCAATGCTTTGCTTTCCACTTGGTTTCCTTGCTGAGGTTGACGGTGAGGAAAGAGAGAAGCTGTCCACAACTGGATTTTTGGAGAGGGAGCAGAGGCACGCATATAGTATATATATATATATACCTGCACATGCCAGTGTGTGCTTCACATTTTGTTCTAGGTATATCAAAGAAATCCGGCAAGCAGAAGAAGCGCTGCAGAGAGTGATCAGTGAGAAGGCTTGGGAGCAGGGCTGGTCTGGGCAAATCTTTGCTGTACTTTAGCTGGAGGAATTCTCGCAAAAAGAGCTTGCAGCAAAGACCGTGTCGCTGAACCAATTGAACGAGCAGAATACTTCAGCTGTGCGCGAGTCGGTTGTGTCGCAGGCGCAGATTGCTTGTAATTTAGCTGTTTTTTTTCAAGAAGCCTGAGTGCTCCAGCTAGATCAAACATTCCCACACTATTGAGGAAAAGGCAGCAGCTGAAGAGCAGCAGCTGAGAAAGGCCCTGTGTGTGTCATGGTTCCTGTGAGACGTAGATATGCAGGAGCTCAGGGAGCTCCAGGTGGAGAAGAAAGACCTCCAGGATTGCTTTGCTTGAAATGCCTTCCGAGGTCAGTGTAGTGCAAAGATTTGCAAACGCCAAGGACAAGCTCGCTTTGAACTTGAAGGACTTGGAGCTATTGGAGCAGGACCTTGCCTTTACCGGAATTGAGTGCTTTGCATACCATCCGCGCAACGCTTTGCATCAGGAGAACGAACGACTTCGGCAACATGTAAAGTCATTTCAGAGAGACGTTAACGAAATTCTGGCATGAAGCTGACCACAATATGTGGCCGGATGTCATGGCTCTGTGCTTGGTTGAATTCGCCCACAAGCGCAAGCTCGAACGAGCCGCCAAGGCAGCAACACGCTGGCTGGAGTTTTATGGGTCATGTGTGTATATATGTTTGCAATGTTACTCCTAGCAACTTCAGTGCCTGCCCTATAGGTTCAGCTGTTCACCAAAGGTGACTGGAGCTATTGATGGCTTCTGACAGGCTTTACATTGAAAAAGGCTGCTGTTCAAAGCGTTTGCAAAATGCGAATCGTGGGCTGTCGTCCTTTTCTCTTTTGCATGTGCTTTCCTTTGTTTTTTCCATTCGCGAGGCTTTTGTGTTTCTTTCCTCGTTCTTCCCCTGTTTGCTTGCATTGCTTGAACTTGTGTTTCCTTCGTTTCTTGGATTGCCTATTGCTTGGTTTACTGGTTTTTCCTTCGCTAGTTTTGCCTTCAGTTTTACAAACCTGTTTGTTTCCCTGGACATGTCCCTTTCCGTTCTTTTGCGTTTGTTTCCTTCCCTTTCCGTCCCTTTCCTTTCCTGTCCTTTCCTTGCTATCTTGTGCTTTTCCATTTTCCATTTGGACAAATGCCAGAGATGCTGGAGTTCAGGGCCCGCTGGCTACAAAGAACAGAAAGCATGAACACGACCACCCTTCATGCATGGAGAGCCGACCATTCGGATCACCCTCAAGCTTTGCTCTGGACTCTAGAGCGTTGCCTTGTAATGTCGCGCCTACTGTTCCCTTTTTGTCTTCCTGCCCTTCATCTCTTCTTATCCTCTCTGCGTTTTGCCTTGGCCCTGTCCGATCATTTCCTTTCCTTGTTTGACTTGACCTCAAAACTGATTGCGGAAACATCGCCTCGCAGTTGCCTCGAGTTTCCCACCAAAGCCACCCAATTTGATCATGTCCTCTTGGCGTCCAGCACAAAATTCATTGCTGGCATTGCTCTTTCCAGGCCACTCGTGTAGGTATGAGAAGCAGGCTTCTGAGGTCGATGGACTTCCTGTCTGGTTAAGTTTTAGCACACCTGGTTGCAGTTGCATTGACGTTGCTGAGTGGCTGTCTTACTTAAACTTGCCAAGGGCTACATGCTAAAGAACCATCACTTTGGCAGACTTGCTGAATCGCGCTTTCCAGGAAGCATCAATTTCAAAAGAAACTTCACGCCTTTGAGCGCGCCGTGTGGTCTTTGCAGTTTGCAGCTGACACTAGCGGCGTGTTGCGTCGACGGAGTGGGTCAACGGGTTTCCCTTTGATAAGGGGACCCAACCCTAGCGCCGGTCAGTCATGTGTCATTGTCCACGTTGGAAGCCAGCCGGCCATGGCGGCAAGCAAAGAGAACCGCCGGACGTAATTAGTTAATTCGGCTGCGGACGTTGCCAGACAAAGACGGAATTAGGCTTCGGCGCCACCCACTTGGAAGTTGGCAAGGTTCGTTTTGCGCCCGAGGCGCAGCGCAAAACACGAGCAGCTCCAAGTTAGGCAGCTGCACTGTTCGAGGCGCCCGGCGGTTGAGGGATAGGCATCAAACAAAACTTATTAGGCATCAACAAAAAACTTATGCTCATTCCTATGGGGGGAAGGAAGAAGGAAGGAAGGAAGGAAGGAAGGAAGGAAGGAAGGAAGGAAGGAAGGAAGGAAGGAAGGAAGGAAGGAAGGAAGGAAGGAAGGAAGGAAGGAAGGAAGGAAGGAAGGAAGGAAGGAAGGAAGGAAGGAAGGAGGAAGGAACCAAGGAAGGAAGGAAGGAAGGAAGGAAGGAAGGAAGGAAGGAAGGAAGGAAGGAAGGAAGGAAGGAAGGACCCCCCCCCACCAAACCACCCCGCTGATTTGTACAAGGTTGAGAGTAATTAACGCACCCTTTGCTGAATCATCACTTCTTCGATCATCATCACCCTTTGTTGAATCATCACTTCTTCGAGCATCATGGGGGGGGGCTGCCGCCCCCCCAACCCCCCCGCTGATGTTCAGAATGTTTACAGAGATTACCGCACCCTTTGCTGAATCATCACTTCTTCCATCATCACCACCCTTTGTTGAATCATCACTTCTTCGAACATCATGGGGGGGGCTGCCCCCTGGTGCCTTCAGAACAACGCACCCTTATTCAGATCATCAACCTCGAACATCTTAACTGCGCCCCAGCTGACCAGTTCCATCACTTCCTCGATCATCCACTCACTCTCTCTCTCTCTCTCTCTCTCTCTCTCTTTCTTTCTTTCTTTCTTTCTTTCTTTCTTTCTTTCTTTCTTTCTTTCTTTCTTTCTTTCTTTCTTTCTTTCTCGCTCTCTCTCTCTCTCTTTCTCTCTGTTTTCTCCCTTTTTCTTCATGTTTATATCTCTGTATATTTTTCTTCACTGCTTGCGAAAATGCTGCGCCTGCGTCAAACTCTGCACCGTACCTTGCGAAAGTGCTGCGCCTGCCGCGAAATTGGTACCTCTTGCGAAAGTGCTGCGCCTGCCGCGAAATCTGGACCGCACCTTGCGAAAGTCTGCCGCCTGCCGCGAACCTGTACCTGACCTTGCTAAAGTGCTGCGCCTGCTGCGAAATCTGTACCTGACCTTCCTCACCCCGCTGATTTGTAGAAGGTTGACAGTGATTAACGCACCCTTTGCTGAATCATCACTTCTTCGATCATCATCACACTTTGTTGAATCATGGGGGGGCTGCCGCCCCCCCCCCAACCCCCCCGCTGATGTTCAGAATGTTTACAAGATTTACCGCACCCTTTGCTGAATCATCACTTCTTTGATCATCACCACCCGTTGTTGAATCCCTTCTTCGAAACATCATCGGGGGCTTTGCCCCCCATCATGGGGGGGGGGGGGGGGGGGCCCCCCCCCCCCAACCCCGCCGCTGATTTTCAGAATGTGTACAAAGCTTAACGCACCCTTTGCTGAATCATCACTTCATCGATCATCACTCTCGTTCTTTCTTTCTTTCTTTCTTTCTTTGTTTTTTTTTCTTTCTTTCTTTCTTTCTTTCTTTCTTTCTTTCTCGCTCTCTCTCTCTCTCTCTCTCTCTCTCTGTTTTCTTCCTTTTTTCTTCATGTTTTTATCTCTTATATTTTTCTTCACTGCTTGCGAAAATGCTGCGCCTGCGTCAAACTCTGCAACGTACCTTGCGAAAGTGCTGCGCCTGCCGCGAAATTGGTACCTCTTGCGAAAGTGCTAGACCGCACCTTGCGAAAGTCCTGCGCCTGCCTAAAGTGCTGCGCCTGCTGCGCAATCTGTACCTGACCTTCCGAAAGTATTGCGCCTGCCACGAAATCTGTACCTGACCTTGCGAAAGTGCTGCGCCTGCCGCGAAATCTGTACCGCACCTTGCGAAAGTGCTGCGCCTGCCGCGAAATCTGTACCTGACCTGCGAAAGCATTGCGCCTACCTTCCGAAAGTATGGCGCCTGCCACGAAATCTGTACCTGACCTTGCGAAAGTGCGTCGCTTGCCACGAAATGAATAAGTTTTTTTGATCCCTAAAAACCTTTTTTTTATCCTCTGATTTTCAATTTTGAATAGGAAATCAATGAGAAGAAGTTTTTTGATCCCTAATAAGTTTTTTTTGTCTTCAGAAATAAGTTTTTTTTGATGCCTAATTTTTTTTTGATCCCTCACCCCGGCGGGGTGCCGATGGCCGCAGAAACCGTGCTTAGGGGCTCGCTTCTCCCCCGCCAGGCTGGGCAGCTCTCCCCTGCAGTGAACATGGGCCAGTTTGGTGCTGCAGGTGTTGGTCAGGGTTCTGTTTGGTACGAGCAAGCTGCTGTGGTGGTTGCTGCCGGCGATACCTGATCAGGGGGCTGTTTAGGCGCTGTGGTTGTTGTTGGCGGTCAAGAAGATCTCGATGATTTTTGTGGGTTGGTCAAGGGTGCTGGTCACGGTGTGGTAAGGGTGGCGCTTGGTTCTCGTCGTCCCGTGAGCTTGTTTGAGAATCCTTAGTTCTTGAAGACCTAGAATGCAATGGGCGGCGTTCTTCGCATGTGTAGGCGCTGATTTGCCGACACGAAGCCACGCATTCCCGGAGCGAGTGTGTCAACATTATTGTGGGCAGCTCGGGCTTGAACCCATGAGCTGTCAACTGCGATCTTTAGTCCACTCCCGGGGCGGTCGTGTGAGCCAGCCACTGCTGCGGCACGACGCGGCCCTCAGGGCCTCGTGGGAGACGCGCGCCCACGCGTGCTCAAGCACGACCACCCGCTTCGCGAGGAGACCTGCACGCGTGCATGCAGCGTGATGGTCCCCGAAAGCGTCGACGGCCACGCCAAAGCCATGGCCAGTGCCGTCGCCACACAGCCGGTACGTCAGCGGGAGCTGCCCGCAACCGGCGCCGTAGTGCCCTCGGGGGTCAGGACTGCGCCGGGGTCGGTCGGCATGGCGGAAAGCTAGGCGCCTGCTTGCGGGCCGGACTGCGAGCGTAAGCAGATCAATGTCTGGGGCGCGCAGGAGCGGCAAAACGTCGCGCTCTCGGTAAACAGAATGAAGGTAGAAAGCTGCGTGACGCTGCCAGCCCTGGCGCCTCTCCCCCGGCTCGGCCTCCTCAGAAAGCTTGGGTGGCTGGCTGCCTGCCAGCAAGTCTGCCCATCCAGGGCACGGCCGCCGCTTCAGCCAGGCATTGACTGACTTGCCCCCTTGCCTCGTCCAGCGCGCGGACGCACTGTGGGCAAAGGATAACACGCGGCCAATACGCAGCCGGGCTAAGCTGCGTGGAAGGCCCGAGGCCCAGCCCTCCCTCGCGCACCGGCAGTGACGACAAGGCGCTCGCACAATCCCACCCTGCGCCCTCGGCGCGCGGACTCCCGAGCAAGGAGCGGAGCGCAGCCCAGACAGCCTCGCCGCGCGCCCTGGCATAAGAAACTGCAACGGATGGTGGCACCGTGCGCAGCACGTGGCGCGAGCGGGGGGCTGCGCGTTGAGAGAGCAGGAGCACGCGCATTGCAAATCGAGCAGCGCCGGCAGCTGTTGGAGCACGTCCTCTCATGCCGGGCGCGCTCGCCATGAGTGGCAACGAATCGGCCGATCCGAAAGCGCTGCCGAGCACAACGAAGCCGCGCTCAGCAGATTGCAGGTTCCAGTGCCGCTGAATCAGCGCACCCTGGTCTTGGAGGTGTTGATCTCGACCCCGGCGCTGCGTAGCGACGCTCTCCAGCGCAGCTCGGGCTCGAGGCGTGCGCGTCTTCACGTAGCAAGCCCGTCGCCCTCGGCCAACTCCGCTTTTGCAAGCTCGTAGCGCGTCATGCGCTGCGAACGCAAACAGAGCGGGAACCTTCTTCCTCACAGCCTTCACCCTATCGTGTGGCATGCCCTTGCGTCGTCACCGCAAGAATTTGGTGCGCGCATAAAAACTGCGCGCGAAGGGGGCTACAGCAAGCAACCTCGAGCGACATGGAGGCTAAGGGCCGGGTAGCAGCATCAAAGCGCGCAAATACGCACGCCAGGGCGCGTGCCACGAGCCGTCGCGCGTGCCACGAGCCGTCGCATCGCGTCACTGGCAGCGATGCCTCGCGCCCCTCCATTGGGCTTTTGCAGCGCCGTAAGCCTTGCTTGCCCCATCGCCTGCAGCGCTTCCCCGGCACCTCGGCGTAGGCCACCAAAGAGGCGACCTTCGCAAAGGTGTCCAGAGAGGGCCACTCCTCCAGCAGCAGCCGGTCATGCTCGGCAGTGGCGCCGCTCAATCCGGCCGCAGTGCCGCGTCGCGGCGTGCGGAGTGCCGCGCCCACTCCCTCCAAGGTCGTGGGAGCCATCGGCTGGAAAGCGAGGACGTTCTCAGGAATAGCACGCCGCGCTTCAGGCGGGCGCTACCCAGGGCTCTCGCACACGGTTTTGGAGGGAAGGCCATAGCACCATTTAGCCCCGTTTGCATAGCAACCACGGCCCCAGCTTGACGACAAAGGCGCTGCCGATCATTCAAAAGGGCAGCCCCTTGCAAGACGCGAGGCCCACAGCGACAGCTCGGATGTCCCAGTCTGGCCGGGTGGCGATCACCGATTTGCGTGTCCACACGGGCCGCGCTTTGCATGTCAACGGTTGCAGACGTGGATTGCTGCCACCCCGCCCGATGCCAGGGGCAGCGTCCTCGACTTGATGTGGCTGCGGCACAGCCCCGCCAAGCAGGAAAAGCAACTCAGCGAAGGTCTCCTCCGGGGTCGGCGGCCATGGCCCAGCTGGCCGTAACCATTTTGGTTCAAGCCATTTTGGCTCAAGCAGGCGACAAGGCTCAAGTGTTGTGTTGGCTGGCTGCCTGCCCCTCCCTTTTGGGTCTCCGTTGTTTGTTGTTCCTTTTGGGCGTTTGGGCTGCCCACAGCGCAGGCCGCCGGCGAGACAAGTCCCGCTGCCGCCTGATCTCTTTCAAGACCCAGTGGCCGATCCAGTCCTCCTCAGCCAGCAGCGCTTCCTGAGGAACGTGCGCGGCGGGCGTCGCGGTGCCGTGCCGGGCCCATCAGGCTGCACTGCTGAGCACCTCCGAGTTTTGACAGACGATGAGGACAGCGCAGACCTGTTGATGTGGGCGGCGGGGCAAATCGCCAGCGGCGCCGCCACGAGAGCGGCGCTTGCCGCTGACAGCTCCCCTAAATGGGCTAGCGCGGGCGCCCGCTCCGCCCTGCGCTGAGCCTCCTCCTGGTCCGACGCGGCGTTCCGCCTGCCGCGTCCTTCTGCCAGTTCGTGCGCTGCCGCCGCTGCCGCGTCCAAAAGGACGCGACAGTGCCCTGCTGCAGGGAGGGCTGCGCCTTGGGCAAGCATCCTCCCCATTTTTGTGCTTGAGGAGGGGCGTCGCTTGCGTGCAGGAGCCACTCGGGCGTGACGGGGGCTGCCCCCCCTACCGCCGGGCTGCCGACGGCCCCCTGCATGTTTGCAACCTCTGCCATGGGCGTGTCATCGCCAAGGGCCGGAGAGGACGACACGGAATGCACGGCTGGCGAGTGAGGCGCGGACATGGGATGAGCGCAGGCGTGCTCTGCTTATGGCCTTGGTCCATCCGCGGCTGTTGACCGTTGATTACGGGGCCGGTCCCCCCAACACTGTTGATCACGGGGCCGGTCCCGCCAGGCAGTTGACCGATGGTCACGGGGACGGTTTGCCCGGGCCCTTGTTTTAATTTTGTATTTTTCATCTTTTCTTTTTTCGACCCCCTCCTGGCCAGGGAGGAAGGCCGGGTGGGTTTGTTTTTTCCTAGGTTTACCACCCCAGCAGCGGCTTGTTTATACTGGGCCCGCCACCTAGCTGTGCACCCCCAGCAGTGCAATCCGTGGCGCCCGCCGCGGTGGCGTTGCAAAGTTGTCCGCGGTTTGGTCATGAGTGACGCCTTTCGCAGGGTGGTGGCGGGCACCCTCGCACAACAATACGCGGGAGCGTTTCAGAGCGCGCACGCGCCCTTCCAGTATGCTTTGCAGGCTCGCGCGGGGGCAGAGTCCCTCGCGCGAGCGGGGCGCGCGGCCACGGAGCTCGACGCAGCATTGACGGCGTCGGCGCCTACGACCACATCTCGAGGGCCTGCATGTTGGGCGGCTTCAAGCGGACGCCATGCCTGACCGGGTTGCTCCCTTTTGTCGCGCAGTTCTATGCCCAGCCCAGCACCTATGTCTTCTACGATGCGGAAGGGGCCGTGCATGAGATCCGTCAGGGCGAGGGCGGCGAGCAAGGCGACCCGCTCATGCCGGCGCTGTACGCTCTTGGGCAGCACGCTGCCTTGCTGCAAGCGCACACTGCCCTGGGCCCAGAGGAGGACCTGTATGCCTACCTCAATGACGTTTACGTCACGAGTCTGCGAGGCTTTTGGAGAGGCGCTGGCAACGCGCGAATGTCCGCGTGCACTTGGGTAAGACGCGGGCATGGAATGCAGCAGGCGAAGAGCCCAGCACGTTGCGCGGACGCCCGCCTCGGCCAACAACGCCTGGCCTCAAGACGGTGGTGCACCAGCACTCCCTCGACATCGCAGCAAGGATCACGCCGCTGGAGGTCGACACCAAGGTAGCCAACGCTCTCCTGGGCGTCGTGTCCGCCGCAGCGCTGGCCTCCAAGCTCGCAAGTCGAGACTGGGTAGGCAGCTGGACGCGGGCGCCGGAGACGCAGGGCATTACCGTTCTGGGCACGCCGCTCGGGCACGCAGCGTACGTGGCCCGGTCGTTGGAGAGCGTCCGTGAAAAACATGCGGTCTGGACCGCATACCGTGTGTGCCCCACGTGCAAAGCGCGTGGTTGCTCCTGCTGCTGTGCGCCCAACCGCGCTGCAACTACTTGCTCCGCGTGCTGCCCCCAGGCGACACCGGAGGGTTCGCGGAGGCACACGACTGAGCAGTTGCCAGGTGCCTGGAGCGATTGCTGTGGGGGCAGGGCACGCTAGTGCTGCCTGAGCTCGCGCTCCGGCGAGCGCAGCTCCCACTGCGATTCGGCGGGCTGGGCCTCCGCTCCGCAGCCGCGTCCCGTGTTGCGGCTCACTGGGCATCTTGGCCCGACTCTATGCTGGTGATAGGCGCGCGCCACCCGCACATCTTGGCGCGGCTGCTGCCCGGCTTGGCTGATCCACATGGTGCTCTGGGCCCGCCATGTACGCGGGCAGCCGCGCACGCGGAGGCTACTTTGCGCGCTGCCGGCTTCACGGCTCCACCGTGGGCAGCCCTGGTTGACGCAGCGCAGGCAGGTGACGTGTCCCACTTCGGGGACGTTGCGCGTGGATGGCAGCAAGCCGCGTGCTCCTGCTTGGACCAGCGTGTCCTACTTTCCGACCTCGATTCGGCGTCTCGGGCATTGCTGCTGTCTCAAGCGGGGTCGGGCGGCAGTGTTGTTCTCACCACCTTGCCAACGCGCGTACCATGCCGGACGACGCAGCCCGCTGCGTCATGCTGCGGCGATTGCGACTCCCACTGCCGCTGTCGTCGCGGCTGTGCCGTTGTGGCGGGGAACTTGACGGGCTTGGTGACCACCGCGCTGCTTGCGCCACCGCGGGGGTCCTGGTCCGGCGCGCTTGCCCGTTCGAGCGCGCTGCGGCACGGGCCTGCTATGAGGCGGGAGCCCGGGTTGCGACCAACGCCCTTCGCGACTTGAACCTCGGGGTGCCCGTTTCTCACGGGCCCCGCTGGAGGTTGTCGCGAATAGCCCTCCCGCCTTCGGAGGAATCCAGGTCGCAGTTGACGTCACGCTTGTGAGCCCCCTCCGGCGTGACGGCAGCAGCCGCCCACGGGCTGACTCTGAGCCTGGCCTCGCCTTACGGGAGGCGACCGAGCGCGTCGCGCCATGGGGCGCGGCGTTGCCGCCTCATCGTTTTCGCTGCAGAAGTTGGCGGCCGCTGGGGAGAGGAGGCGGAGGCTTTCCTGCAGAAGCTCGCCTGTGGCCGGGCTCTCGCCAGCCCCGCGGCGCAGCGCGGCGCGGGTCCACCTTGGTGAGCTGTCTGCTGCGCGGCAGGCGCTCACTGCCACCCCGCTTGCCCCAGCCACGCCTGAGACCTTGGCGGAGCTTCGGGATCCGGCCCGGCGCCCGACACAATCGTACCAGGCACTTGACCCGACCATCCTCGAGTTCCAACCGGACAAGCCCGCCGCCCACCTCCTGCCTGAAGTTGTCCTTGCTAACTTACGGCGTGCTAGAAGGGGTGCAGCTCCAGGACCTTCAGGCCTAACTGCAAAGGTCGCCCGTTTTTTGCTGGACGATGAGGAGGCGTCAGACCGGTTTGTGCAAGTGTTGCAGCTTGTCGCCACTGCCCGGATTCCCCGTGAAGCCGCCAGGGCGTTTGGCCGCACTCCTCAAGCCCAATGGCAGGGTGCGGGGCATTGTTGTTGACGATTTCACGCGGCGCCTGGTCGCCCGCACCCTTGCACAGCAGAATGCATCAGTGTTTCAGGACGCGTGCCAGCCATATCAGTTTGCCTTGTCATCCCGAGCTGGCACCGAAAGTGTGGTGCGCCTGTTGACTGCGACTTTCATATTGCCTTTTGTTCGCATGTTGTACTCGGAGCCGTCCGAGTACGTGTGGCATGACGCAAATGATGTCGCGCACCTTGTGCTCCCGCTTTGTATTCACTGGGGCAGCATCCCGCGTTGCAAGCAGCGAATGGCAAGCTGCCAGCTGGCGAGCGCATAGCTGCCTTCCTTGATGACACATATTCGCTTACAACTCCTGAGCGGGCAGGGCCAGCCTGGGGGAACCGACGTGTGCCGCAGGACCGTTCCAGTGTGAACCAGCGGTCAACCGTGCCATGTCCGCGCCTGCTGCATCAGGGCCCGAGTTTGTGCCCTCCTCGCCGGAATTGCGTTCTGGCACCCCGCGCGTTGGCACGCACGAGGCGGTCACCGTGGCTACGCCTCCCTTCCCGAGTGGGGAAGTCACCCCGGGCTTCGAGCCATGCCCGCCGCAAAATGTAGATGTTTGCCCTGCTTGCCTTGGCCCGGTTGTGCCGGAGGGGGCCGGCCCGGCCACGGCATGCCGCTGGCCTGTACGCGCACCATGCCTTGTGCCTTGCTCGCTCCCGTGCTCACGTGCAAGCGCATGCAGTGCGCCCTATGCAGGCAGGGTTGGCGACCGGCTTTTGACAGCGACCTTGAAGCCTTATGTGGCCACCTTGGGCTGGGCGTGATCTCGGCAAGGCGCTTGCTGCCCGGTCTGGGCTCCGGCTTCGGAGGAGACTGCGCGCCTGCTCCAGCTTGTCGCTTTCACGCTGCAGCGGGAGAACGCCCGCGCAGTGCTGTGGCGGAGCGTGACTGCCGAGGGGCAGTCGCGCTGTGGCCTCTTCTGTGTGAGCAGCATACACTCTTTGGATGTGGCCTGTACAAACAAGCTCCTGTCCAGCTTTCGCTGCCTGGCCCAGCGATGTCTGCCCTTTCGGTCTTTTTTTGGTCCAGGTTGACAACTAATTCGGCATTTCTGGAGGAACATTTTCCAGCATGTTGGGCATGCACACTGGTGACGGACCTCAATGGGAGCTCCTTTACCCTGACTCGCCCTGCAGGTTAGCGGCCCGAAAACTGTGGATTTTGTCACCTCTCCGCTGCTTTGCCTGGTGCGGTCCTCTTTTATCTCGATGCGACGGTCATCAGAGCGAGAGACCGCTACGTGGAGGTCATGCATGAGGGTGTTGGTGGTCACCCGAGCCCCGGCAGCTCGACGCATGTGGGCTGCTGCACGTAGCCTCGGCTCCGGAGGGCGCCGGGCCAAGCGCACGCTGTCACCGGAAAGGCTCAGAAGGGAAGGTGCGTTCGGGGCAAGTCGGAGGCCAGGCGTTCCACCTGGAAGGTGGGGCAGCGGCCGGGCACTACCTTCAGCCAAGTGATCGTCCGGCTCATGGGGTGCTGGCGAGGAGCAGCGCATCTCACGCCGCCGTGCACGGCGGCAAAACGTTGCTTCAGACCTTGACCTTGCGTCGCGCGCGCGCTGTATGCAAGCGGGCAGGCGCTCAGACATGCTGCGGGGTTTGATGCGTGTGCCATGCGCCACTCGAAGCCTGCAGCTTCCTCCGCAACGTCGCTCGCGCACGGGCTCGCTCCGCTCAGCTCTCCTTCGGCTTGCTGTAGTCTCTGCATTTTTTGCTGACTAGGCCGCCTCTGAGTGAGCTTCACAGAGGCGGCCGCGGCCCCACCCTCAGCCACTTCAGCAGGTGAGGACGCTGGCCTCCAAAACAACTGCGCGAGTGCCGGGGCCTCGACTCGTGCTCTTGGAAACAGGCGCGCGAAATAAATGCAGTACATAAATCGATGACAGCCGACAAGGGTGCGCTCGCAAAGAACGTGTTTTGTTGCCAAAAAGCATGTGATGCGCCAAGGTTTCAAAGTCCTTAAAAATGAAGGCGTCGCGGAACTAAACCTCAATTATCCCGAAAGCGTGTCTGGTCGTACCTGAGCTGCGACGGTAATCGCTGTGTACTCGCTGAGAAAACAGAGCTGTCCAATGCTGAGCTGCGAGCACAAGGCTGTGCTGTGCAACCAGCAACTATTATTTTCTTTCTTCAGCATCCAGACAACTTGGCACCAGGACTTCACGGAACAGTGCGCTTACACAAGTCCGAACCAAGCACCGTCACAGAAGGCCAGCAGGCGCCAAAGCATGTGGGAAGTAATGTCCTGTTGGGTATGGTTGCAAGTTCCGCGTTCTGGCTGCATGCTTGAAGGCGGCAGGGGCGCGCTGCAAGTGGGGTAGAGGGGCCAGGGCAGGATGTTGCCCAAAACAAGGCGGGCTTTTGAACGCCCGGGGCTGTGCAACGAAACGTGCGCCGGTTGCGAGGTGTGCATGGCTGTCGCAACAACTGGGATGCTACCTCAAGAGCGTGTCGCAGCCAATTTCACGTTCTGATCTGAGTTTGGCTTTTCTGTGTGACGTAAACAGTTCATTCTTGCGTGTGAGGCTCCACCGTTCGGAGACAGTGGTGGGCATCCAAGTCATCGTTGCACACGTACAGTTCACTCCGCAATTTGGAACATGTAAGTTGCAAGGCTCATTCGGCAGGACTGCCTCGGGCTTAGTTAACGCGGTTGAGCTGGGCAATGTGCTTCGCGTTGCTGAGTCAGGCTAGATCGGAAAAACTCGGCCGCGTCCACTCGCGTTGTTGGCTTAGGAGTTGACTGTTTCACCGCTGTTGCGCCTAGCTAGCATGATGCCCCAGGCCCGAGGTCGTTCTGAAGGCTTTGCGTGCAAACATAGTGATGCTTTCAGGCGCGGGGCCTAAGACTGATCTTGAGCAACGTTAGACATTGTTTGAAACCCCACACAACTTACCGCCTTTGATACTTGTCGAAGGCCTTTGGGCGCTCCGGTGCCTCCAGAGAGAGTGACAGAGATGAACAACTCTACGCTTGGCAAGGCAGGCGCATTTTGTTTTGAAAGCACCAGATGCCACGGGGCAGGTGTCGAAGATGCAAGCTGCAATAGATCGTGATGTACGTGTCTGAGTTCTGGATAGACGCCCTCTTGCTTTGCATTGTCACTGTGAGAGACTTCCCAGGCAAGCACCTTCCACCAGGATAAAATGGACAAGGAGAAATCACGCCGCCCTGACCTTTGTTCAGTCGGCCCGGCAGCAGTGACTAGACAATGTTGGCAGTTTGAGGAAAGGAGGCGGAGATGCGGAGGGAGCTTGACAAATTGCAGAAGGAACTTATGGACAGGCCTACATCTCCTGACGGGAAGGACCCTGGTTACTGTGTGTTGCCGCTCATATTTTGCGCATTGCAGCGCGGAAGGATGGAAAGGATGAACAGGGCGAAGAAGGAAGTTTGGAGGCTTTGCTCAGCTTGTGTTGATCCCTGTCTTCGCATGAATGTGACTCAGGCAGAGCGGGAGGAGATGCAGGGCCTGGGAAAGTTGCCGCATGCTTTGTACGGGCGTGGGCCTTGGCTTGATGTGCATTGGCATTTGCGTGCTTTAGCTCATTTTAGCTCATTTGATCCTGTTGTGCGACTCCTCGCAGGAAGGACCTCCCTCGGTGTGGTCAAGCGCAGGAAAGACAGGATGTGTGCCAGCTAGCGTTGTGCTTTGCCTCCTCACTTGGTCATGCGCGTCTTGGCACGGGGAGGAGAAAGATGGATTTAAATCGTTGCCTTGCACTTAGCGAGATTTGCTTCCTGCTGCCAAAAATGTGTCAATTTGAAGGAAGCTGCACATCAAAGACTCGTTCCGTCGCGTAGAGCAGGCAGGTTTTGTGCCACATTCGGTGGGGGAGAATCCCGAGTGCGTGCAGGTAAAGTCTGATGCTGACGCTGCTTTTGAGGCATGTGCAGGGACTTTTGGAGGATTCCAAGAAAGTGGTAGCGTCCGAACATGAATTTGAAAGGCCCGAAAAGAGGGAATGCAGCTTTCGTTGCCAAGCTCAAGGTGCCGGCACCAGCGTTGTTCCACGGCACCCATTTGCATGCGCTGACTCTTGCAGGCAGGTCAGCCCTGCTGGCTTCTTAGCCTTCGAGCGTCCGAACAAGCAAGCAGCTGCAAACCTGACAAGGCTTTTGATGATGGCAGCAGTGCTTTTTTGACGTGCGTGCCTCAAGCAACATCATAGCGGCTTGCAGTTGTTTTTGTTTTTGCATTGACCCGGGAGAGACGGTCCCCATCTTGCTGGGTGGCCGAAGACGAGATTGCAAAGACGACGAAGCTCGAAGCCAAAAATGGCCGCAAAGACGAACCGAAGCTGAATATACCCGCCAAGACGAAATTCGAAGCCGAAATTGGAGAAGGGGACCCAGTTTCCCGTGTCCTTTCGCGTGTCCTTTCGCGTTTTTGCCAGGTCGGTGGATTTGCCTCAGAGCGCCAGGGAGAACAGACCGGTCAGCTCAGCGAACTCAGAGTTTGACAAGCGAGTGCCGCACTTGGCCTCCCAGGCTCGGCAATCTCAGTTTACCAGACGGCCGTCAAGGCTTCCGCCATCCAAGGCCAATGCAGAATAATACAATACAATAATATACAATACACATTTGTTGGCATTCCACTTGCTTTTCTTGCGAGTTTGCAAATTTGTAGAATGTAGGCTGGCCAGAAGCGTGGCACAAACTGGTTGCCATCCCTGGAAGAGTACTTGGCCCGCACCTGAGCAATGAAGCTGGGCAAGCACTTGGGTTGGCCAATGCCAAGCATTGAAACAGTGCAGGCCTTGGACACCGCAGGCGTGTTGGCCTTGAAGCCAACTGATTTGGCAGGCTTCAGCCTTACAACTCGCTGAGGTTGGTGGCCCATTAGGATCAGAACGTTCCGAACGCGGTGATGTAGTCAGGCCAGCACGTGCAAACCGAAGTGTGACACGACACGAGACCGCCGGGCTCGTGCGAGATCAGAATTGCATCAGCTTGCCCCCTGCAAGGCACAAGGAGCTGGTCAACAAGATTGTGTCTGAGTTGTTGCCTCTACCCAAAGGCCTTGTGTCGCATGCCAGCTTCTTGGCAACATAACCAGAAGTCTAAAACGCGAGCAGGTTCCAAGCCGAATTATGGAAATCTGCTGGACGAGGCTTGGCCAGATTTTGGAGGCAGTGAGTTGCGCCAGTTCGCTAGGCCAAAGCTGCAAAAGGTCTGACCCTCGGCATCCTTGTTTTTGTGTTGCCCGGTGGCCGCTCACAAAGAGGACGCCTACCACGGCGCAAGCAGCTGGAAAAGGACATGGGGCGAAAGAGGAGTGGCAGTGTTAGATGAGATTTGGCAGGACTTAAATGAAGCCTGGAAGGACAAAGGATTTTACAAAAGGCACAGTGGTGAGGCGCACAGCCACAAAGGCAGAGCCAGTGCCAGGTGCAACCCCTTCGTAGCCCAACGGGATGCAGAAGAGTATCGCCGGCTTTGTGCCACGTTTGCAATGCCTTTCAATCAGCCACAGCCATGTGGGCGCGACAATGTGCCGCTCAGATCATGACGACGACTACAAGCTGGCCACCCTTGAGCGTTTCCTGAAGGATTTGCCACTTGGACTCAAAATGGTGCCAGGAGGGGGCACTCTCTAGCGCAAGCTTTGCAGGGGCATCAACGACGAAGCGAAGGGTGAAAGCGAGCGCGTGCAGCACTCGGATTTTTAGATTTGCACGCCGAATTGCGTTTCATGGCAGGTTGTAAACAACGCCGCGGACGTGGGTGGACAAGTTGGAGGTAGGCAGCCATGCAATCAATTTGCAGAGTGCCATATGCTCGTTCGACTGAGTCACTGCCTTCAGTGTCTCACAGAGGCCCTGCCAATACGGAAGCGAAGAAAGGAGGCGCGGAGCGATACCGTGTGAATTTGGGGATGACCATCAAAAGAAACTTGTTTGGCAATCAACAAAAAACTTTCAGCCATCAAAAAAAAACTTTTTTAGCAATCAAACAAAACTTCCCACAATCTCACTCTGCTGCTTGTATATTCTGTTCTTTTGGTTGGCATTTGATTTTCTGGTTCCTTGAACACCCCTGGTCCCGTGGTCCTTTGGTCCCTTGGTCCTTTGGTTTGTTGGTCCTTTGGTCTTTTGAGTTCCTCTCTGTTTGGCTTTTGCAGCTTTTTGTTGGGTTTATGCAGCTTTTGCGGCTTTGGCTTTTCGCATCCTCTGCTTTCCCAGTTGGTTTTTGGCCGTGGCTTCCTGCATCCTCCTCTTGCCCCCCTTTCAATTGAAATGCCGCCCCTATTCGAATCATCACTTTTTCGATCATCTGGGGGGGCCAACCCCCCACTACTATGTAGATTTTTTGCCCCTCATTGAATCATCACTTTTTCGATCGTCCCCCGCCCTAATTTAATCATCACTTTCTGGATCACATGGGGGGGCTGCCGCCCCCCAAACCCCCCCGCTACATTTAGATGTTTGGCCACAATTTGAATGATCACTTTTTTGATCATCATGGCGGGGCTGCCGCCCCCCCCCCCCCCCAACCCCCCCGCTACTTTTGAGATTGTTTGCCCCCTCGCTGGTTTTTTAAATTTCTTGCCCCTAATTGAATCATCAGTTTTTCGATCATCTGGGCGGGGGCTGCCGCGCCCCCCCAACCCCCGCCCCCCCGCTACTTTTTACATTTTTTGCCCCTAATTGAATAATCACTTGTTCGATCACCATTGGGGGGCTGCCCCCCCGCTACTTCTCAGATTTGTTGCCCTAGTTGAATCATTATTTTCTTGATCATCGAGCTGCCACCCCCCCCCGCAAACCCCCCCTCTACTTTTAGATTTGTGGCCCCCAATTTGAATCATCACTTTTTCGATCGTCATGCGGTAGCCCCCCCCCCCCAACTTCCCCGCCACTTCAAGATGTTTTGCCCCTAATTGAATCATCA
Source organism: Effrenium voratum (assembly GCA_963377175.1). Classification (NCBI taxonomy): domain Eukaryota; class Dinophyceae; order Suessiales; family Symbiodiniaceae; genus Effrenium; species Effrenium voratum. The sequence continues at coordinate 193,219 of CAUJNA010000499.1, read as the reverse complement.
CTTTCTGGATCATCATGGGGGGGGCTGCTGCCCCCCCAACCCCCCCGCTATTTTTAGATGTTTGGCCACAATTTGAATGCTCACTTTTCGATCATCGTGCGGGGGGCTGCCGCCCCCCCCAACCCCCCCGGTACTTTTTAGATTTTTTGCCCCCTCGCTGGTTTTTAGATTTCTTGCCCCCTAATTGAATCATCAGTTTTTCGATCATCATGGGGGGGGGGCTGCCGCCCCCCCAACCCCCCCGCTACTGATCCAGAAAGTGATGATTCAATTAGGGGCAAAAAATCGAAACGAGCGGGGGAAGTTGGGCGGGGGGCTGCCGCATGACGATCGAATGATTCAATTAGGGGCAAAAAATGTGAGGGGAAGTTTTAGATTTTTTGCCTCCTCGCTGGTTCTTTAGATTTCTTGCCCCTAGTTGAATCATCAGTTTTTCGATCATCATGGGGGGGGCTGCCGCCCCCCCCAACCCCCCCGCTACTTTTTAAATTGTTTACCCCTAATTGAATCATGACTTGTTCGATCACCATGGGGGGCTGCCCCCCCCCCCCAACCCCCCCGCTACTTCTCGGATTTTTGCACCAGTTGAATCATTATTTTCTTGATCATCATGGGTGGGCCCCCCCCCCCAAACCCCCCCGCTACTTTTTTAGATTTGTGGCCCCCATTTGGATCATCACTTTTTCGATCGTCATGCGGCAGCCCCCCCCCCCCCAACTTCCCCGCCACTTCAAGATGTTTTGCCCCTAATTGAATCATCACTTTCTGGATCATCATGGGGGGGGCAATGCTCACTTGTTCGATCATCGCGGGGGGGCTGCCGCCCCCCAAACTCCCCCGCTACTTTTTAGATTTTTTGCCCCCTCGCTGGTTTTTAGATTTCTTGCCCCTAATTGAATCATCAGTTTTTCGATCATCATGGGGGGGGGGCTGCCGCCCCCCCAACCCCCCCGCTACTGATCCAGAATGTGATGATTCAATTAGGGGCAAAAAATCGAAAAGTGCGGGGGGAAGTTGGGCGGGGGGCTGCCGCATGACGATCGAATGATTCAATTAGGGGCAAAAATCTAAGGGGAAGTTTTAGATTTTTTGCATCCTCGCTGGTTATTTAGACTTCTTGCCCCTAGTTGAATCATCCCGGCTACTTTTTAAATTGTTTACCCCTAATTGCATCATCACTTGTTCGATCACCACGGGGCCCCCCAACCCCCCCGCTACTTCTCGGATTTTTTGCCCCAGTTGAAACATTATTTTCTTGAGCATCATGGTGGGGGGCTGCCACCCCTCCCCCCCAACCCCCCCGCTACTTTTAAGATCTGTGGCCCCCAATTGAATCATCACTTGTTCGATCATCATGGGGGGGGAGCTCCGCCCCCCCTAACCTACGTTGTTAATTTGTTTGCCTCTAGTCGAATCATCACTCCCCCGACCACCACTGGGCGGGCTGCCGCCCCCCCCCAAGCCCTCCGCTACTTGTTGGACTTTTGGCAGAGATTAAAATGCAACCCTAGTTGAATCACCACGTTTTCGCACATCAGGGGGGGCTGTTTTTACCATCATGGACCCCCTCGCTGCTTTTTAAACATACATACATACATACATAAATACCTACCTACCTTCCCAGAGAGGAACTGGTGATGCTGAGGATGTAGGAATTCGATTTGCTGGTGATGCTGGGGATGTTGGCTGGACATGCGGGGGATGTTGAAACGATGCTGATGATGTTGACGGGCTAGTGTCACTTCGTGAGAAAATGCTTTAAAAACAGTATTTGCTAGCCAGGCCGGAAAACAAAAACAAGTCCCAAAATAAAGCACAAAAACAAATTAAATCTCGACCCTTTTTGTTTGTCTGTTCTTCTTCGTCTCTCCTGCTCTATCTCTCCTACTCTGTTTTTCTACTTCCAAGAACATGAGGAAACCCCGGCCTATACGTCTTTGTCGTGTAAACGCCCAGACCATCGCAAAAGAGTAACCCCGCAGCTACAGCACGTGTGATGAGACCGTGTCCGTGCGCGTGCACTGCGTGTTCCTTTTGATACACACGTTTCTCAGTAAATGCAGCCCTGAGTGCATTAAGTTTTTTCTTGATGGCTAAAAGCATTTTTTTGATTGCTTATTTTTTTGATGGTTAAAAAAGTTTTTTTTATATCCTTCCCGTGAATTTGTGGGAAAGAGTTCTGCAGCTGACAGGCGCTATTGTTCCTGACGTGGCCTGCTCCTTGACACTGCATATCACTGAAGTTGACATGGATTGCGCAGAGCAGTATGTAGATTCTCAGATTCTGATGTGCCGCAAACGCGGAGCAGAAAGACGTGACTCGCCGGCCATCTTTGGGCTTAGCGTAGTGCCCGGGCTTTGCGCCTTGGCGGTGAGGCTGGCGGTTCCATAACTTAGATTGGCAAGTGGCCTTGCTCTAATTCTCTGCGGTCTCTGCGGTCTCTGCGGTCTCTGCGTCTTCGTGCTCGCATGCTCGCTTCGGGTCACGCCGCCTTGCAGCATGCTTGCTCAGTCCAGTTTTGCCATCGAATTTCAGTGTGACATAATGTGACCTTCAAGGCGAGCTTTGTGCACGAGAGTGAGGGGCTGTCAGGCATGGATGCAGCGCTGCAAGTGGCTGATGTGGCCAAAGGCTACCTGCAGACAGCTTGGAATGCAGCTGCAGCCTATCACGACCGACTAGAACCAGTTGGAGCAAAGGTTGCAGCTGCTCAGGCATGCTTCTTGAGCAGAGTTGTGCAGGTTCCAACCGGGTTTATTGGCTGTGCGTTCCTTGCACGCTCTCCCGCAAGTGTTTGAGTCATGACATTTGCAGGTGCAACTTCATGATTATGTGGTGAGACTGTCCTCTGTACCACAAGTGCAGGGAGCATTGGAATACATCTCTGAGGTCGGAATTTCTGCTTTGTGTGTTGGAAGTTGCTGTTTTGACATTGTGCAGGTGGGATTGGTTCAGGATGTTGCGCATGCAGCATTGGGGCAACGGAAGCTGCCACCAGAAACTCACCGTGCAGTTTGTTGCATCAAGAAGTGCAGGATTTGCTTGTCTGTTTTGGTGGCCAGCACGTGGGGCTGACAGACCCAGGAGTCTTTGCTGTGGGTTTTGCTTATGGTGATGGGCTTTGTTGGAGTCTCGGGATTGATGGCGGCGCTTTGCAGACTGACCAGAAGTGACATTGCTTGTTGTTTGCCCCGGCAGAGGTCCTCCTCACACTGTTGGTTGTGCCGAAGGCATGGCTCGCCTTGGTTTAAGTTCAATCTTAGGAGTGGATCTGGGGCACGCCTTGCAGGCAAAACTGGGTGTGTATTCGTTCTTCTACTTCTTTCTGGCGAGCCGCTTGGTTTTGAGAGGTGGCAGGCATACCCCTTCGATGAGGGTTTGGGGGGGAGGGTTGTTGTTCGGGAAGGCGGCTTTGTTCATGCACATTGATCTCCACACAGCCAATTTTGGCTTAAGGCCCTTCGTTTTAGATGTTACAGCCGTGTAGCTATAGAGATAGAAAATGCGCTGACTGCCAGGGCTCTACATGGAATCACTTCAGAAAGGAAACAAATCCGGGACACGTCCTAGGTTCCTAGACATTTCCTTGCTTGCTCAGAAATAGATCTAGGATGTACGCGCAGCATAGACTCTAGCCCCCCAATATCGGTCCACCATTGTGGCAGCGGAGCAGGCCTTCTGACAATGGAAAAGGTTGTCAAATGGAGAGGCATTCATGGAGGTTTATGCCGCCACCGGCACTCAGATGGGAAGCGCTGAGGAAACAATCAACCTGCCAATGACCGCCAAGTTGCTGGCGTTGTGCGACGGATGGACGGACGTGTCAGCTGGTTCAGATGTGAGGAGCTCATAGACGATTGGACCGCACTCACATCAGTTGAGCGGGAGCGCTGCTAGACAGTGAGCCTCCGAGATCCCATTGAAGGAGTGTGTTTGAAGGACCCACTCAATCCGCAAAAGGTGTACGAAAAGGGAAAGCGTTGCCTGTAGCCTGCTACACAATGCCAACGGAAGTGATGCGAAGAAGTTTCAGCAGATGCAGGAACTACACCAGTTCTGCGAAGCACTTTCACCAACAACCCGAAGGCGATGCACGAAGTTTCGAAGGCAGAGCTGTATCCTTGCCGGTGCTATTATTGGCCCTTACAGTAGGTGTCCCTTCTTGAGGAAATGCTCGCAAGCTTCGCTCGCAAGCAGTGTGCAGCACTCAGGATAGGAGATGGAAACCATTGCGGAAGACAGCAGACCAGCATGTGGTCAAGATGCAAGAGAATGGATATGTTTACAGGCTACAGACGACAATGAAACAATATCCGCAATATCCGCCGGGTACAGAGATTGACTGATCGACTTATTCACGCAAAACCGGAATGACGTCCCATGCCAGAGCCCAAATGAAATTGAATCAGTTCGATCCACGACACTGGCGCGTCCATGATGTTTTTAGACAGCCCGAACTTGTTCTCTGAAGCGCGGCTGGCCAATCTGCCAGAGGAACCGCAGCCCGAGCCAGCTGCGCCACGACCTGGGCAAGTCCCTCGGACCAGGCGGCTGTGGCAACCCGGTGGGGTTTCACTGGGTTTACTCTGTCGCGTGTGGCCGGCTTTTGTCACGTGGCTCAGCCGACTGGGTTGTGTTTCTTTGCCGACTTGTTGTGTCCTCTCCGCCAGCTATTCATCTCGACCTGAACCTGAAGCAAATAATGAATGACTTGAAGAAGAAGAACAAGAAGAGCGGATTCACCTCATGGTTCTCCCAGACTCACAGAGGAGGCGCAAGATCCTAATGCATCTGGAGAACTGCAGACGTGATATTTTGGCTTCCGCTGGGGTTTCATGGGCGCCACGGACGAAGACCAGAGATTGTCGCCCTCAAATTTCTGGCGAGAGACGATTTGCAGGAGTCCGACCATGGCCGAAGAAGATCATCCATCTTGCAGCATGCGCTCATAGCTGAACAAGTCAGATTCACCGGCCAGGGTCGAAACTACTGCCACTCAAGGATCTGGCTGTGTGCCAAGAAAGGAACAGCTTACGGGTCGCTCCCCATTTGGCTGAGCGGGTCTTCCTGAGTGAGCACGTGTGCTTGAGCGGGCGTGCTTACCATTTGGCAGGTGTGTGCGTGTGTGTTCAGCGGGTGCGCTTGCCATTCATGTGGCAGGCGTGTGTGCAGCGCCGAGCTGGCGCGCTCTTGCTGTTGTGCTTACCATCAAACAGGCGAACGTGCAGTACTGAGCGGGTGCGCTTAAGCAGGTGAGCTTAATATTTGGCATGCGTGCGCGCAGTGCCGAGCAGGCGCGCTTGAGCGGGTGCGCTTACAATCCTGCAGGGGTGTGCGCAGTGCTGATCGGGTGCAATTGAGCGAGTGCTTATCGAGCCTCGGTTCTCTGAGTGAGCGCTGCATGGGACACGTCTCGATGTTGACAATGCTGTCGTGCGAATTGCGATGTAGTCCTCAGCCAAGGTGATAAAAAGCCAAGTGCTTGGACTAGCTTTCCGAGCGCGCAAGCAGAAACAGGGTGGTTTTGCTTGTGTGATAAGGCCATGCAAGCCAACTGACATGAAGCTAGACAAGAACTCGCCGAAGTGCAAGCGAATGAAGACTCCTGGCCTACATTGCGGATAATCTATTGTAAAGGCCAATGTGATGTTTGCAAGGCCTCCCATTCCAAGTCTAAGGATTGTATTTATTCGTCATGGTGAATCTCAGTGGAACTCAGTCTTCAACAAGGCTGGGATTGGTAAGGCTGCGCAGACGCGAGTGACCAGATCGGCGATTCTTGATTGTATGCATGCCACCACCAGATAAACCATGGAGCAAAGCGATGCCAAATGCAGGGATGGAAGATTTTCTTGCCATTCCGCCTAGTGCGGGCATTGATAAAGGAGGCCTGTTTTGTTGTGACAAAGCAATGCATGTTGACAGCTTGCCGCAGCTGAGTAGACGGAAGGCGTTGATGACTTTTCAGCGTGACTCCATTTTCTATGACTCGCCACTCAACGACGTGGGCATGAAGCAAGGCTTGGCTCAGAGCAGACGTTTCGCACAGTGGCTCCAACGGATGGCCCACGACCAAGGTTGGGACCTGCTTGCCTTCCTAGCTTCGCAGCCCGCAGGCGGGTCGGAGAACGGAGAGAATCCTCAAGAGTTCGCTGAGGAAACCGATCTTCAGGGTCTCAGTGTTCCCATGGTTTCCCAGGTTGCAGGGAGCCTGGCACTTGCCACAAAGCGGTAGAGCAGCTCCAGCCAGAAGACATTGCACGGGCCCATTTGCTTGATAGGTGCAGCTGGTGTTCCGTTGCATGAGGTGTCCATCATCTTGGGCGATGCCGGGGAAAGCCTAGTCGCAGCATGTTGAGAAAAGAGGGGGCGCCCAATCCCGTGCCCGCCAATCAGATGAGAGCGTTTTTGAATGATTGATTCGGATGTTAAGTGTTGTTTTTCAACCCAGAAAGCAAAAACACGCAACGTGACAACAATCGCTTGTAAGGCCCCAAGCGCTTCCCCCAGGCATCTTCCATCCTTCGACGCGCAGTGTCCACGGCGCTGATTGCGCTTAGCCCGCGCTTGCTGAAGTCGCGTCTTGCCTTCAAAAAAGGAAGAACAACACACGTATTTTTGGTGTTTGCTTGAAGGGAAGATCATGCATCATGTCTCATTTGTGGTGTCTGGCCATGCATATTGTTTCAGGACGTTTGCTAAAGATCGCGTGCATTTGATGACATCTCTTCAGGACCGCATGCCAGTAGAGAGTAAAAATGCATCGGGTCCTATACATGACCGTGCTTGAGAAATGCAGGAAATCAGCCTTGGGCTTATTCTGGGAGAGCATCCGGCGCAAGTCGGCAGAAGCTTCCAAATGCCTTTCCGCTTTCAGAAGTTCGGGGCATCCAACTTAGGTCGGAACGTTGACACCCTGGCCATTTCGCGGGCACGGTCGCTGCCGAAATGCCCCCCGGACGAGGCAAGTGCTGGGTCGGTTTCACCAGCCCACTCTTTGCTCCATTTCGGATGAAGGCGAAGATGAAAAATATGGGTGACTTGATGCAACTCGGATGGCAGGCGATGTATCTAAGAATGTCGCCGCGGGCTTGTATTGCCAGGTCGCATTGGTATAAAACCCGGCTGGACCACCGACAACACCTCGGTAACAAGACGCTAGGCATGAAGGCAGGATTTGGGCCCTGCAGCTCTTCATTCAGCTTGCAGTCTCTTGGGGATTTTCTGGGTAGCCTGAATGCTCCACGTACTAAACCGGTGATACATTGATTCGTCTCGTCTGCCAGCGTGCACGTTCAGCTTAGTCGTGAGGCAGACAAGCGTCAAAAACAATTCGTGAAGTGGGTCTTTGACCAGAAGGACATCGATTGCATCGTAGCAGTCGGTTTGCATTTGGCACGTTTTGCTGTGGTGTTCTTAACACGAAGTTTGTTTGTAATTGTAAACGCTTCGCGTTGCCCGCCTCGGCCCAGCCTAGTTTGAGGGAAGGGTCAGGAACACCGAAATCCAGTGTTGGGAAGGTCCGAATCCTACTGAAAGCTTGTGACCGCACCAGTTCGCCCGTGCTAGTTCGATGTTCGGAAGCCGTCCTGCTCGGAAGGTTTGAAATCCAAAACCAAGACTATCTCAGCTGCTCAGTGCCCTTGGAAAAAAAGGACCTCTTTCTGTAAATGAGCATTTTTAGTGGGGCTTGGCCTCCATAAAAAGGGGAACAATAATTAGTGTCTCTGAACAACCAAGACCAACTTTGGGTGTTTGGGCACCTCCATTTCACGTGGCTGGCGGCTTGCCATGACATACATTTCTTGCTCGGTTGCTCAGCCCAAGACAGGTACATGGTGGGAATACAAACCTCCATTTGCTTAAGTACCCCGGAAAATATCCTCAATAGTGATAGTTTCCCTGTAAAACCAACAGGGGGACATAAAGAATATTCATTTCAGCAAGGATTCATCTAAACACACATCCTTCGGTCCTTCAGGATGAGAACCGCAACAAAAAACCTACCGTGTGAATTCACCTAGCAGCTTTGCAGTTGGTAGCTGGTGGTCATTTGGCTTCTACTTACATGTTCCTTCAAACAGCTGTGGGCTGGGGGCCGAAGCGAAGGGGAGCTGGGGTAGGCCGTGCTTGAGTGGGTTGCTTGCTCAGACTAGGGCTGGCCAGTTGCGCTGCTTGGGCAGCCGGAGTGAAGGGCTGGGGCACGTTGGGTTAATTGATGCCATGCGCCGGTCCAGGCTGCTGGTTGGGGAAGGCCTGCGCCTGGGGCCTGGGCAGGGCGGGCTGGGCTGGGCCTTGCTAGCGCGGGTGGGTTGGGTGGGCTGGGCTGTGGCTTGCTCGCGCGGGTTGCTGGTTGGGCTGGGCCTGAAGCTGGCTCCAGACAAGTCAGACAAGCCGGCCTCGCCTGGTTGGGCTGAGCCTGCTGATGCCGGCCTAGTGGCTGGCATGCCCGAGGGCCTGGGCTGGGCAGGCTGGGCTGAGGTGGGTTGCTGGTTGGGCTGGGCCTGAAGCTAGTCTCAGCCACGAGGCTGCGAAGCCATGGGTGGGTTGCTGGCTGCCGGGCAGCCGGACTACGCTGCTGGTTGCGCCTGGAACTTGGGCTGGGCGGGCTGGGCTGAGCTGTGCTTGGGGCGGGTTGCTGGATGGGCAAGGCCTGCTTCATACACACTTGGGCCTGAGGCTGGGCCTGAGGCCAGTCGCAGACACGTAAGACACGCCAGCAGGCGGGCTGAGGGGCCTGAGGCTTGTCTCAGTCTGGTATACTTTGAGACTGGTCTTAGACAGCGCCGAAGGGGCTGGGCCTGCTGGATGACTTGGGCCAGACGCGAGCCGGAGGTCAAGGCCTGACCAGCCTGGGCTGAGCCGGACTGAGGGGCTCAACCACGTCAGACAGGCTTAGTAGCTGGTATAGCTTGAGATTAGTCTGACCTTGGCACGCTGGGCTGAGCCGGCCCAGTGGCTGGCATGCCGTGGGCTGGGCAGGCTGGGCTGAGGTGGGTTGCTGGTTGGGCTGGGCCTGAAGCTAGTCTCCACAAGGCTGCGAAGCCATGGGTGGGTTGCTGGCTGCGCAGGTGGGCTGGCAGACATGAAGGCTGGAACTTGGGCTGGGCGGGGCTGAGCTGTGCTTGGGCGGGTTGCTGGATGGGCAAGGCCTGTTTCATACACACTTGGGCCTGAAACTGGGTGGCGAGCTGGGCCTGAGGCCAGTCGCAGACACGTAAGACACGCCAGCAGGCGGGCTAAGGCATTGGGTCTCAGACTGGCACACTTTGAGACCAGTCTCAGACTGGGCCTGGATGACTTGGGGCCTGGGCTGAGCTGCTTGGGAGCCGGACTGAGGGGGGCACGTCAGACAGGCTTAGTAGCTGGCGTAGCTTACTGGTCTCAGACACGTGAGACTGGTCGTTGGCCTGAGGCCAGTCTCATCAGACACGTTAGACAAACCTGACCTTGGCACGCTGGGCTGAGCCTGCTGGCGGGCTGGGAGCTGGGGGCCGACCTAGTGGTTGGCATGCTCTGAGATGCGCCGGGGCCTGGGCTGGGCAGGCTGGGCTGGGCTTGCTGGATGGCTTGGGGCCGTGCTTGGGCAGCTGGTTGAAGCTTGGGTGTGAGGCTGGGTGGGCTGGGCTGACAGGCCTGGCCAGCAGCTGGGCCTGAGCCTAGTCTCAGACACGTCAGACAGGCCTGGCCAGCAGGAGGTCATGCTTTTGAGCAATTGTCAGCACATTTTCGACAAAAATGGTTTTATGGCGACGAACCCCGCAAATTTCAAGGCCCGCCGGACAGGATTTTGGGCCAGCCGACATGGGTGGGGGGGGGGGGGGCGGGCGGGCAAATTTTGGTCGGGGGAGGGGAAAAGCGAAGATTCTCTTTGGAGAAGAGATCTGAGCGCCCGTGGCCCCTTTGGGGCCGAGGCGAATTCTTGCCAAGCAGTTTAGCGTTGGTTGTAAATTCATTTAAAGTAGGTCTCGGGTGTCTCAGGTGTCTCAGGTGTCTGAGCTATCTCACTTGTCTCCAGTGTCTCCGGTGTCTCTGGTGTCTCCAGTGTCTCCTCGCCCTGTTGCCAGATGAGACCTGGCAATTCATTTGTCTCCTGGTGACTCCAACGATGCGCCCCTCTCTTGCACACTGTTGCCATGGTGCTGCCAGGTGGTCATGCTTCAACGTTTGCCTTTGTAGTAACATGGCCAGTGCTGCTGATGTGAGGAAACTGCAATAGTTCGGGGCCTAACGCAGGCAGAGCAGCGAGTTCACTGCTCTGGCTGCCACCTGCGTTGCTTGCTAGCGTAGTGCGGCGCAAACGCTCGCTGCATGCTCCTGATATCTTTGCGCGCTGTGGTCATGATGGTCGTGGCATCACTCGCTGCCCGGCGTGACGCGGCCAAGGTAATCAGAATCATAATGCGGCGCCCGTAGTCATGACTCGTCGTCATGATGCTGCTTCCGAGGGCATCATCATAATCTTGTCCCTTCATCATGCCGCATCATTACAATGATGCCCAATTCGATGTTGGCTCAATTGTTACCCACAAGTCAGGTCTCAAGTCTTTTTCCGCCGACGGTGTCTTAGCATATCGTCCCTGCGACCAACCCAGTGGCACAGACTGCAATCCCCGCTCTCCGGATGGACGATGATCCTGAGGTGATGGCGCGACATTTGCCGTCCGGAGTGGATGGAGACTCCGGTGTCTGGGATGCCACGTCCAACGTGGTGAGAGTTGAGAAAACAGGAGGCCCTCTGCAAACCGATTTTGACAGTTTGCCCATGCGCGGGCCTAGATCAATGCCTTGAAACTTGATCCTTCACTCACGCCTGGATGCTCAAACGGCCGTGGTTGTTGGAGGCCTCGCGGGCATGAGCTGCGTGAACTTGCCGGGCATGAGTGCGCGCGTGGAGTCCAGTGCGTTTCAGCCCCTCGCGTTTGTCAATTCAGTCCAGCTTATGACTGTGGCGTCGCTGCGCAGCGCAGCTCCAAGTTGGCGGCAATCAACATGTGTGGGCAACCCGAGCTTTGCCAGTCAATGTTCGTGCTCGGGCAGCTTGGCCAGCGTGCAATTCCTTGTGCGTCCAGGTGGTCTGACGAGTGGGCTCAACGGATGCAGTGCTAAGAAAGCGCAGGATTGAAAGAGACCAACGACCGGCTCAAGCAGGCTAGAAGCAGACGCGCTTCACTAAAGCTGCGGATCTCGGAGGGAAGATGCTTATTTGCAAGAGACACGGATAAGGCCAAACCGCAGCTGTGTGGCTTGATGCGCCGTCGAGGTGCTGGCCTTTGCTGACCGCCGTTGATTTTGAAGCTTGCGTTGGGCAAAGGATATGCAAATGAACGGGAGCCATTGTGGCCTGTTGGGCAGATGCCGCGCAACCAACTGTGGAGTCCAAGCGTTCTTCATTGCTGGAGGAGTCCGAGGCGCTTGGCTTCCTTGTCACTGCGAGCCGCCGGAACGCCAAGTGACAGTTTACGCTGTTGGAGCAAATCTTTCACCCTCCCCGATTCCATCTGATTCCTATCAACTTGGGTCAAGTTGACTTTCTGCTGATTGGCAAGCGGACTTAGTTGTGCGCGCTCCGACAAGCTCTTGGTGCTTGCGTACCATTTGTCCAGGTTCAGCGACACGCGTGTAAGCGTGCCGAAGATGAGGCGGCTCAGCCGGCAAACAGGTTACCATTTATCCGGGTAAAACAAGTATGAATTCTTTGATTGCCATGTGGCTCAACATGGAGCTGCCCTGTCATTCTGCAGCTGCCTTTTGCCCACCGGAAGTGAAGCTACAAACTAAGCGGCCTTGGATTTCACAACGAAACCTGAGAACTATCGCCGCGAGACACGCGGAGATTGGCGCTTGATCGTTCACTTTGACTCGCGGACTTGCCCACGGAAAGGCATCAGGGACGGATGAACATCTAGATAGGCCATCCCGTTGTCGGAGACCAGCAGCCCGAAACAATGGCGTCTTAGGTTGAAGCGGGTCAGCGGGCAACGCGATTTAATAAGCATTTCTTGCGCGGGTTTTGCCATGCACATATGGGGTTTTGCTTGCGATTTGGATATGCGGTGCTTTGCCTTACTTAGGCTGCTGGACTTTCGAGTTGACTCGCGCCGGCAATGTCGTGTGACTTGCTTGCGCCACTCCGCTCCAGCACATCCCCTCTTCTTTGTCATCGTTGCCGCTTCTGTCTCCTTCCTACACGAATGTCCATGAGTTGCTTGCGCCTTGTTTGTCCAGTTCGGCTTAGGGTTGTTTGCTGTTTTGCGGCTGTGGTTAAGGGCTCATGAAAGAGACGGTTCAATTGATGGTTGGTTCATCTTCACCAGGCGCAACCTGGATTGCTGACATCCCACTCTTCTTGCTCGAGTTGATCCTGTGAAACCTGGTGTCTTGTTTTCCTGCTTAGCGGCATTTGGATTCATCAGGGTATGGTCGGAAATTGAAACTAGATACATGTTTTTCCCTTTGCCTCCCTAAAATCGGTCGGAGCAGTTTTTGTGCAGCTTGCAAGCTTGCGGCGCTGGTTGCCAAAGTGGCCGTGGCCACCACGAACCCACATGGCCAAGCACATGGCCAAGAATTTGCTTGAATTTGCTTGGGCCTGGCGGCCTGCCTTTGCTTTCTTTATCTTTCTTTCTGCTACGGCCTTTCGTTACACAACTGCATGCTTGCAAAGGTGGCTGGGCATTCGCTTTGGTTCAGGGAGTTCTTCAAAAGTCTCCCGGTCGCAACATATTTCTATTCTTGCGCGACCTGCACCGGAAGCTTGCGTTGGCGTCATACTCACATGCTCCTGTCGGCGGCCGAGGCTTCATGCCCAAATCTTCCACCCATGTCGCCAAGACAACGAAGATGGTCAACTGCGGTGTTGGCGACTCGGGGGCTGCTCGGTTATGTTGCTGCGCGCGAGATTTCCGTGAGCTAAGGTGGTTGCGTTCGATTTATATAGAAGTGAACAGCACGGGACGGAGATCATTCGAACCTTGGCTGCCTACAATCCTAGATGCTACCCATTTGATTGAAAGATCGGAGGGATCCAGCCGGCTAAGGAATCCCACCCGAGGGCATCAAGGACTAGCGTGCAGCCACTCCCACTTCAGCAAATTCTCGACTGCTCTGTCCAGCAGGAAATCTATGGTGGCTTTGAGGTGAAAAAGAAGAAGAAGGCGTTGCCAAGAGCAGGCCTGAGGCATGATCCTACACCTGCCGACGCAGGCCTGAGGCCGGTGAGGCCTTGATGGCGCCGTTTTCTGATGCGGCTTTGGTCCGCCTTGCTCCATGGATAGTGGTAGGCAGTCAGCCACCACTTGTGTATGGCTACCTGGTGGGTATCGATCGCTGGTCAGTCAGCTGCGCTAGCTGGGCTGATGCTCTTGGATTTGCAATGATTCCAATGGAAAAGGGTGCGGCCGGGTGCGACGGCAGCATGAACGCCCGTGTAGAATCTGACCCCCAGGTACAGGACAAACGACGAGGAGTGGATCTAGATGATGCGGTGCTCAAGGCCCAAGACTTTCGCTCGCTGCACCCACCAAGAAAACATGCCGCGGATAGTCTGTTTGATGCATGGAGGGCGTTCAACGCCTCAACGAACCGCGGCAAGCAGAACCTGTCAAGCTCGTTGCGGTTGCCTGGGCGGTGCTTATGGAAAGCAATTAGGTCATAGTCAATTGAGGGCTAAAGAAGATGTTGTCGGCCAGGCGCGAGCACGTTTCCGAGCCATTCGCCAGAAGGCGCGGCGTCGGCCAACGGGGTTCATGCGTTTCTTGGCTTCATGCTACAGTTGACCTGCGTCAAACCAGGCCATGGCTCAACTTCGTGAACCTGAAGATCCATCAACGCTGGGCACAATAGCATTTTTTCAAGGCTGGTTCCCAAGCTTCCATTTTGCCTGGGATGGTTGTCAAGGTCATCGCTGGCCGTTCTTCGTGCTGCAGTGTATGACTACCAGGCCAGGCAAGTAGCGCAAACACGTCACTTCTGACTCGCACCTGTATGGATTGTTTGAAGTTGCATGTTGCAGCTGGGTGCCAAGGCAATGCGAGACCTTGCAAGAAAGAAGCTTCAGGCGCAGGGCACCTTGCCATTTCCTGGCATGGCGGCCAAGCTTTACGGTGAGGAGAAGCTGGAAGAACAGGAGAAATCGCGCGTTGCCTCCATGGAGTTGGCTCCCCTGAGGCCAGACGGGCCAGACTGTGCTGGCACGTTGGCACTTTACATGCCTCTAGCCAGGTGCGATTTTCAAAGCGACACGGTGGCGGGCTGAATTGTCTCCTTGTCGATCTAGCTGTCACTAGCTCTTTGCGTTGGGGTCAGGATGCTGAGACTCTGGGCAACCTGGGCAACCGGCAGTTCCATTGGTGACCTCAGCCAGGGAACAAATTGAGTCATGCGCTGCAAGCAGCGTGCGTGCAGGTATCGTTCACTGCTGGAACAGGTTCGCGCACAGGAGGCCTCCAACGTGTCGAAGGCCTTGCAATTGGCGTGTACGCCTTTTCGACTGCCGAGCCATGCAGGCTGCACACTACTTGCTCGACTCAGCGTGGTACTTATGGCTTCGTTTGCATGAGGAGCAAGTCGCCTGGGCAGGTCCAGGCAGTGTTGGAGCAGGGCTGCGAGTGAACCGCTCAGACTTTCAAGCCGCCAAAACGTGTCACTTGATTTGCCCATGAGGTTTACCTCGGACGACTTTTGGGCATGCGTTCATGAGCTTGAAGTGGATGACATGACTCCCGCCTTGGCTGCGCTGCTTGTCTCGATGCGTTCTCCTCAGTTGACAGATTGCAGTATGGATTCCAAGCGCTTTGGCCTGTCACCTCAAGGATCCGTGGAATCAATGGCCTGAACATACCAGCTCTGATCCGTGTACTTCAGCAGCAGTGCGGCGACTTGACACCTGAGGCGACCTGCATTGGAAGTTGATTGAGGCAGTCAGGTTGGGACTTGGAAGGTTTTGGTATTTATGGTCCCTGTTCCAGCTGGCATGTTTCAGCGCTGGCTGTCCAAATAGGGGCGAACAATGCTGAAGCTGTTGCACCAGGTCCTTGACGTGCTGAGTGGCCACTAGCAATCTCACAATTCACACCTTTTAAGATTTGCATGGCCACTTCCCACAACATCAGATTGGACAAATCAATTAATTGGTCATCCAGACGTGGAAAGACAATGCACGCCCGTCCATGAGAGAATCATGCGCGTGAACAGCATGCGCTTTCTTGCTTGTGCATCCCGGCCGCAAAAGCGGTGCCATGCGCCTGTGCAAAAAAAAAGACAAGCGGCTTTTGGATCACGCGACGCTGCGTCGGCTGGGTAAACAATGGTGCCCAGGCCGAAGGGGGAGCTAATTCGAGCCCCCGATAAGCGTAAACAAGCACTGTGTTTGTTTAATGAGCTGGGAGGCCCTAACTTTGCATAACATGGTGCATAGCCTCCCTCCCACACAAAGTTAAGTTCGAATTATCATTTCTTAAGCTAGTTCAAGACGGGTCGAGTTTTTGACGTCAAAGTTGAGAGCTTCCTGGATTGTTTTCGACGCTACTCGACTCTAACAGACTCTGGCAAGAACAAGGGGGCAAGTGGTTAGGCGTCAATCTGTTTGTCGGAAGCACTGCTGATTCAAATTGGGACCCACAAGCCAGTTACGACTTACAGGCATGCACACCGATAGATTTCCCTTCTAGCATGACCACGTGAACGAAGCAGTCACTTTCTTTCTGACAGGCTAGTGTTTTCATAGCACCGAACAGTTGCCATTTTAGTCTTCATCATCTCATTGCTTGTCCAAAGCGCCCGACCTTGGCTGAACCAATGCACTGTATGCCGTTCTCACTAAAACGCAGTCTTATTGGCTCGCTGAGACCTCAGTCCTTGCAGACCAAGCTTAACAAACAATCTAGCTTTTGGAAAGAGTTCCCGAAATTCCCAGACACCCTCGGGAAAGCCAATTGAAGCCAAAGCAAGTTTTGTTTTCAGAATGGCCGTGGCCGTGGCCCCAGGGACAGCCCAAGCCCAGGCTTAATGTAGAGACTGGCTCGAGGCGCTTCGCCTTGCTGCGATTTTGGTTGCTAGGAGCCCAGGTGGTGATATTCATTCTTGCTCAAGCGGCTGAGCAACCGACACTTGTTCAAGGTGCTGTGCCGAGGAGAGCCGGAGGATGAGAAGTTTCTTGAGGATCTCGGGACGCCCGTCAGCCAGCCTTGTTTCCAGAGTTGCATTGGCAGGAGAATCGCTTGCCAAACCCTCAGCGTTGGACGTGCCGTGGAACTGGAGGTAGGTATGCGTGGGTTCACTGTGAGATGTGAGGCGAGACGACGTGACCGAAACGGCATCAGGATTACAATACGAGGCCAGTTGAGGGTTCATGCCCGCTGCATCCCAATATATTTCAATGCATCCCAACGCATTCCAATGCAAACCCTAATTTTAGTCCCGGACATCCGGGAGTGGAGCCTTCTGCTCGCTTTCACGCTGAGGTGGTCAAGAGTGGAGGCGGTCCAAGCCCTGAACCGGATTCCAAGTGCGCAGCAGCCCCAGTCCTCAATTTGCATACCATAGCGCCCTGGCCTCATTGTTCACCCGCAGCGCCTTTGAGAGCTTTGTGGCTCAAACACGTTGAGATGAGGCCGCTATGAAGGCAGCCTGGGGCGCTTGCAGTGCTTTCATGGTTCTATCCCCTTTTAAGCCTTGCGGTTCAGAAAGGCACCTGAGTGGGCATCCAAACTGTGCCAACCGACGCAACACCCGATTCAAATGGCAGCGTGGGTGGGTACTGGCTTTGTGGCATTGAGTAATGACACAAGAGCAGCGTAAACGTTTCTCATCAACATCTTCGTGGCAGGTACGCGGGAAGAAAGAGAAAGAAAAACCTAAGTCGCCACTTAAGCTGCAAGCACTTGTTGTGCATTCTCCTTCCCCCGAACTGCAAACACGCTTGTGTGTGTGTGTGTGTGCTGACTTGAGGAAAGAGAGCAAAAAGCCAGACACAGAACCGCAGGACACTCTCAGTTGCCACAAGAAAGTGCAGCATCCTGGACATGGTTTTGTGTTGGCAGGAAGCTGTATCTCCGGAGCAGAAAAGGAAGTTAGAAGATGAAGCTGTCATCGAAATTAGGCAGTTTCGCTGAATTAAGATTCATGGGCATTTTGCGCATTTGTGGCCCTGAGTGAGGCAAGGTGTCACGAAGAGCGGTGTGCAAAAAGCAGGGGCACCTTTCGTGCCGCCTGGCTGGTCAGAAAAGTACAAGGCCGCCCTCGGTCCGTACAAACAGCACCTCGGCGCACTCATTCAACAGCAGTGTCGACGATGGTGTAGGCTTGATGCATTTTGCGAGTCCCTTTGAGCTACCTGCAGTAGCCAAGGTTCTTAAAGCAGCACGCTGACAAGTTTGTGTGCTTGGCTAGCACTTGACAGCTGTAAATAGCAATGTGCTTGCAACATGATGCTAAGGTTGCTGGATGATCAGAAAGGCGGCTTCATGATTAGGCCGGTTTGGTTTTAAGCTGCTTCGGCTTGCCAATGCTTTCCCTGTGCTAGGCTGCCGGATCAGCTTGAACCGCCTTCCATTCCAGATAAGAAGGCACGTTGCCACTATTCTTGTGCTGCTTTTGTCCTGCAAGCCGCTTACCTTTAGAACTCGCAACTTTTTGCCTTTGCTTCGTCCCGAGTTGTGCTCACAGACGTATTGCCAGCAAGGCTCAGCCTTGGCAGGTTTGGGAGAAGCACATTTTAAAGGCGTGGATGGAGTACTGCAAGGCCAGGTCTGCAAACGTCTTGGCAGTGATAGCCGCTACTTGGCAGGTGGTACCTAGGGACGAGCGTGACTTCCGTGGCGGGTTCCTGGCGGTCCTTCCCAAGAGCGCCAGAGTGGGCCCAAAGAGCCCAAAAAGCCAACCCCAGTGGTCGCCTTAGCGTAGGCGTGCTTTTGCCCAAAGCTAAAGCTGGGGATGCCGGAAGCTGGGTCGGAAAGCAAGAAGCTGAGTGCTACCAAATGACACCAGGCAGGTTCACGAGGGGGTTCCCTCCCTGTTGCAATCATGTGTGCCACAAGCAGGCGCACAGTTCCACAAGATAAGAGGTTGGCTGCCAGAACTGGGCGATTTCAGTGCATTTTGGAGTCGCTGCGAGGAAGCGGAGATGGGTGCAACCTTGTGCAAGCATTGTATGCTTCTGATCATGCATGGCAAGTTGCTCATTAGCGTCAGTATTTTCAAAGAATGCAACAACTACAACACAGTTATGCATATCTTGCACTTTGATTACTTCTCGTGAGACGCTTTGCTTGAAACTCTTAACTTACACAAGGTGAAGCATTCTGCCCGGCATGAACGCAAATCTTAGTGTCGTAGCGTTTGGTGCCTTGTCGCGTTTTGGCATGCTTGCTGACTTGCAAAGGTCCCCTGTGATGGTGCCAAAGTCGCCCTGCCTGACTGCAACATCGCCAAGCTTAGGGCCAGCCAAGGTGACAGGACTGTCGGCAGCATTTGCAGGTAGCCATGGGGCAGGCGATAGCTTGGCAGGAAAGAGGAAAGCATCACAAGATGGAGCCGCAAAAAAGAAGGCATCGTGTCAGCCGCCTGTTAGCGTTACATTTGATTTGTCCGAAATTAGAGCTGAGCTTCGCAATTTGGGAGGCCAAGCAGTGACGGCGCCGGTCTTTGCAACTTTCTTTGCAAAGAACGTTGGCCAAAAGCCACAGCTCAGAGCTTGGTGTCCCTTTCGCAGCGGTGAAGAAAAGGCGTTGCTGATGCTTATGTTGTCCCGACATGGGTTCATCTCACTGCGTGCTCAAAGTACGTTGCTTGCTTGCCAAACCAGGTGGTGCATTACCGCGGATCTTTGTTGAACGGATCAGAGTGCATGCCCCAGAAGGCGCCATGTTTCTTCTCAACGTGACAGGCGATGTCCAAGATTGAATTGGCAAAGGGTGCGAGCAAGTTAAGCTGAGGTGCCCGCAGTAAGGTATGTTGATTTTTTCTGCTCATTTGACATAGCCAAGGTTTGACAGCTCTCATAAGCGTGGCGCACCTGCTACCTTCAAGCCATCAGCATTGATGCCAGGCTTCAAGGAGGCAGGCACCAATTACACATGGACACAGCTGAAAGCGCAGAACCAATGCTGCCGTCGCGCTGTCCAGTTTTGCCAGGCCTTGCTGATGTCGGACCCTCGGATGGTCTCTGTTCATGGGCTTGCCTGATGGAATGACGGAAGCTAAGGATGAGGCCTGGCGACACTTGGAAGATTTGGATCCCCAGCCAGTTCCATCCTCATATGCGGAGCAGCAGCACCTCCTGAATCATTCTGCTGGTTCCTCTTCAGTGCCATGCCTGGCCGAGGATAGCATATGGACCCAAAGGGGCAGGCAGTCAGGGTCTGAGTTGAGCTGGCAAAGGACGCCTGAAGCCCACAAGAGTGAGGTGCCATCCCTGCCAATGCAGCCCTCTTTTTTGAGCTGGAGCTCATGGAGGTTGCGTGCAGTGCAGCTGGTGCTGGCCCGTGGCACACCTGCGGAGGTGAGCCCCCCTGCTGAAGGTCTGGAGTGGGCGTGGGAGCAAGCCACGGCTAATCCGATGCCGCCCGGCACTTGGAGAGCGTAGTTGATGCCTTGAGACTTGCCCTGCTAGAGGCAGCTTCAAATGGTTGGCAAACTGTGTATTGTCGTGAGCATCCTTTCCTTGTCGCGCCAGTGCAGCAAATCCCACGCTGATGTTGCCAGCACAGATGCAAGCAAAATGATGGCAAGCGCAGCTTCTGGTTTGCAAAAATAAAACTCCCCCCGGCTTCAGAATTCAAAAGCTGGTTGCAAGCAATAGTGGCCATTCTTCAGGATTGCTTTGCTTTGCATGGTCGCCTTCCAATTCCTCCAGAGCTATTTTGGCAAGAGCGGAGCCTCCAACATGAAGGACAATGCAGTGCGCAAGCATTGAGATTCTGCTCAGAGGACCGTTTGCGGTTTGCAAATGGCTGTCAAAGCGTTGCAGGAGCTGCCTATCTCTGAAGCAGCATCTGAGGAGAACCCGAAGGAGCTGGTTGGATCATTTTTTCCCAACAGCGTCGCGAAGGGTTGTTTCGTGTGGAGCCCTTGGGCCAAATTGCACAGAGAACTTGCTCAGAGAAACTTGCTCAGGGAACTTGCTCAGCGAACTTGCCCGGAGAAGTTGCTCAGAGAAGCTTGCTCAGGGAACTTGCTCAGAGAACTTGCCCGGAGAAGTTGCTCAGAGAAGCTTGCTCAGAGAACTTGCTCAGAGACAACTTGCTCAGAGGAACTTGCTGAGCGAAACTTGCTCAGGGAACTTGCTCAGAGAACTTGCCCGGAGAAGTTGCTCAGAGAAGCTTGCTCAGAGACAACTTGCTCAGAGGAACTTGCTGAGCGAAACTTGCTCAGGGAACTTGCTCAAGAGAACTTGCCCGGAGAAGTTGCTCAGAGAAGCTTGCTCAGAGAACTTGCTCAGAGACAACTTGCTCACAGAGCTCGCTTAGAGAACTTGCTTTTTGTTTAGCTTTTAAGGCGGCGGGGTGGGGCCGTCGGCACTGCTTGGGATTCCAACTCTCTAGGGGGATTGGCGTGGCCGATGTGCAAACATTGCGGGCTTTCTTTGTTTTTGGACATGCCCTCACGACCTTTGGCAAAAAATAGGGCTTTTGCTACTTTATGTCGAGCGACTCTTGCGCGGATCGGCGTGGTCGATGTGCTGATGACTTTTCCTACTTTTTGATGCTCGCGAGTGAGTCGTTGGAAGTTGTCTCCTGGTTTGTGTTCTCGAAATTGGCAAGTCTCGGGTTTGATTCCCCCCTTGTCCGCGGGCAGGCTGTGGCTAGAGCCGCAACGTTTGAGATCAAAAGGCTGCAGTGCATTGAGCAAACCGCTGAAACTAGCAGATGGAACTTGCGAAGGTAAACTTGCACAGAGCAATTCCCACAGAGCAACTTTCAGGGCAACTTGCACCGAGCAAGTTGCCGAGCAACTTGCGCAGAGGTCTTGCTCTCAGCAACTTGCACAGGCAACCTGCGCAGAGCAACGTGCGGAGAGGAACCTGCGCAGAGAGACGTGCGCAGTGAGTAAGGGGCACGCAGGGACATGTGTATGGTTTTCGCGTGTGTGTGTGTGTGCCTGAAGCGTCGGGGTCTGAACGATTCCCCCAAAATAGTGGGAAACAATGCTTTCGGGCCAGTCGTCCTCTAGTTCCGGAACGCGTAGCATAGGGTTCTCGTTTCATCTTGGGGGTCTGGGGGTGAAGCCTTGTTCGCCGGATGTTGTGAGCCGTCCGCGACCGTCCGCAACCGTCTGCAATCGTTCTCGTATGATTGCGCTATGGCTCTGCCAGTGGGGAAGCGCAGAACGCGTGAGTTTGATGACTTGTGATGTGCAGTTTTCGTTGGCCCTGTGCGCGAATCGTAGCTTCTCAAGCTCGACGTGTCATTTCGCTGCGCACATTTTGAAAATGCAAAGTGAATGCAAAGTGAACCCTCTGCGCACTTTGGGTGGGTCGAATCGCTCTTGCTGTGGCGCGGCGCACATTTTGAAAATGCAAAGTGAACTCTCTGCGCACTTTGGGTGGGTCAAATCGCTCTCGCTGAGGCGCGCTGCACATTTTGAACTGGCAAAGTGAACCCTTTGCGCACTTTGGGTGGGTCGAATCGCTCACACTGGCATTGTGAAAGTTTCAAAGTGGACCCTGTGCGCACTTTGGGTGGGTCGAATCGCTCTCGCTGTGGCGCGGTGCACAGTTTGCGAACGCGAAGCGAGCCCTTTGCGCACTTTGGGTGGGTCGAACTGCTCGCACTGGCATTGTGAAAGGCAAAGTGAACCCTGTGCGCACTTTGGGTGGGTCGAATCGCTCTTGCTGTGGCGCTGTGCGCGCTTTGAGATCGCAAGGTTGGTGCGCATTTTGAGACAAGAGACGTGGCGAGAGACCTTTGCTCAGAAGTGTTGCTCAGAAGTATCGATCAGAAGTGTCGACCAGAAGTGCTGCTCGGAAGTGTCGCTATGAAGTGTTGATGAGCAGTGTGGATCAGACGTGTTGAGCAGAAGTGTTGCTCAGAACTGTCGATCAGACGTGTTGCTCAGAAGTGTTGCTGAGAGGTGTCGATCAGAAGTGTTGCTCGGAAGTGCTGATTAGAAGCATCGATCAGAAGCGTTGCTCAGACATGTTGCTCACACGTGTGAGTCAGAAGCGAAGTGTTGCCAGAAGTGTCGATCAGAAGTGTCGATCAGAAGTGTGCTCAGAAGTGTCGATCAGAAGTGTTACTCAGAAGTGTTGCTCAGAATTGTCTACCAGACGAATGGATCAGAAGTGTCGATCGAAGTGCGCTCAGATGTGTTGCTCAGAAGTGTCAATCAGAAGCGTTGCACGTGTCGCGCAGAAGTATCGATCAGAAGTGTTACTCAGAAGTGTTGCTCAGAAGCGCCAGTCAGAAGTATCGCTCAGAAGTGTCGATCACAGAAAGTGTCGACCAGAAGTGTGTTGGTCAGAAGTGTTGCTCGGGATTGTCGTGCTCAGAAGTGTTATTCAGAAATGTTAAAAGTATCGATCAGAAGTGCCTCGCAGAAATGTCGCTCGGTGTTGCTCGGAAGTGTGGATCAGAAGTTGTGATGAAGAAGTGTCGCTATGAAGTTTTTTTTGAGTAGTGTTGCTCAGGCGTGTTGATCAGAAGTGTTGCTCAGAACTGTGGATCAGAAGTGTGGCTCAGAAGTGTTGTTCAGAGGTGTCGCTCAGAAGTCTCAGTCAGAAGTGTGGGTCAGAAGCGTTGCTCAGAACCGTTGACCAGAAGTGTCGATGAGCAGATTGAATCAGAAGTGTTGATCAGGCGTGTTAATCAGAACTGTCGATCAGAAGTGTGGATCCGAAGTGTGGGTCAGAAGTGTTACTCAGAAGTGTCGATCAGAAGTGTCGATCAGAAGTGTCGCTCAGAAGTGTCGATCAGAAGTGTCGATCAGAAGTGTCGATCAGAAGTGTTGCTCGGAAGCGTCGATCAGAAAAAAGTGTCGAGCAGAAGTGTGAAAGTGGGGGATCAGAAATGTCACGTGTCGCTCAGAGGTGTGACTCAAAAGTGTTGCTCAGAAGTGTCGTTGCTCAGAGGCGTCGCTCAGAAGTGTCTCTCAGGCTATCGCTGAGGTATGTGTAGAAGTGTCGAATCGTCGCTCAGGAGTGCCGCTCAGAAGTGTCGCTGGTGTGTGTGTGTGTGTGTGGAAATGCGGCTCAGAAGTGTCGCTCAGAGAGGTGTCTTCAGAAGTGTCGCTCAGGAGTGCCTCTCAGTGTTGCTCAGAAGTGTTGTTCAAAGGTGTCGCTCAGAAGTGTCGCCCGGGAGTGTCGCTCAAAAGGGTCTCTGAGATATGTGTGTAGAAATGTCGCTCGAATTGTCGCCCAAGACTGTTGCTCAAAAGAGTCGCTTACATGTGTGTGTGTGTGTGTGTTTGCTCAGAAGTGCTGCTTAGAAGTGCCGCTCAGAAGTGTCGGTCACAAGTGTTGCTTGGAAGGTTTCTCAGAAGTGTCGACCAGAAGTCGCTCAGAGTTGCGATCAAAGTGTCGCTCAGGGATATCACTCATTGTCGCTCAGAAGTGTCAATCAGACATGTTGCTCGGAAGTATCGCTCAGAAGTTTCGATCAGAAGTGTTGCTCAGAAGTGTGGATCAGATGTGTCGCTCACAGGTGTGAGCAAAAGTGTCGCTCAGGGATGCTCAGTGGTGTCGCTCAGAAGCGTCGCTCAGTGGTGTTATGTGTGTAGAAATGTCGCTCGAATCGTCGCTCAGGAGTGCCGCTCAGAAGTGTCGCTGGTGTGTTTGTGGAAATGTGGCTCAGACGTGTCGCTCAGGAGTGCCGCCAAGTGTTGCTCAGAAGTGTCAGAGGTGTCCCTCAGAAGTGTCGCTCGGGAGTGTCTCGCAAGAGTGTCTCTTCGATACGTGTGTAGAAACGTCGCTCGATGTGTCGCTCAGGAGTGTCGCTCAAAAGCGTCGCTTGCCTCTGTGTGTGTGTGTGTGTGTGTGTGTGTCTGCTCAAGTGTTGCTTGAAGTGCTGCTCAGAAGTGTTGCTTATGTTTGTGTGTAGAAGTATCGCTCAGTTTGCCGAAATAGTCGCGAGGCGCTTAGATGTGGCAATCAGAGGTGTCGCTTAGGAGCGTAATCCGACTTACCGCTTGCAAGCGTGTTCAGAAGTGTCGCTGAAGTTATCGCTCAGAAGTGTCACCTGACAAAAGTCGCTCGCGGGTGTTGTGTCGAAGAGTGTTCAGAAGTGTCCGTTGAACGGCCGGTCAGAGGCTCAGAAGCGCCGCTAGCTGGAAAATCGCAACTTTGAATTGCAAGTCTAGCACGCGAAATACAGGTTTCCAGCTCTAGCTGGAAAATCGCAAATTTGTAGCACAAGTATAGTACGCGAAGTGCAGGTTTCCAGCTTTAGCTGGCAAATCGCAACTTTGCAGTATAAGTCTAGTACGCGAAGCAGTCGCGAAGCACGCGAAGTACAGGCTTCCAGCTTTAGCTGGAAAATGGCAACTTTTGTAAAGTGATGTGCATTCGGGTTCGTGGGCTCTGTCGTGTTTTTTTAATTATATGTGTTTTATTGTTGGTGGGGAGGGTGGTTTGATCAAATCGCAGCCCTCAACTGCGCCAGGTGTTTTTTAGCGTGCAGATTGGCGAAGATGAGCCCGAGCGTGCGCGGCTCTTAAAAATTTCACCTGCTGGCCACAGCAAAGCCCAGCTTGGCAGATCGAGATGGAGCTTTTTGCCAAGAGCTATCCCAAAACAGCAGAGCAACTTGGCCTGCCTGTGCATCATGTCGGGATGACAAAGCAAAGCTAGTCTGACCGGGCTACAGGAGTTGGGGGGTTGTCGGGGCTGCTAGGAACTTCCGCTGCTTGTGCACCGGAGAGAAGGCAGGCGTCAGAAAGCTCACAGACGTTGAGCCGACCTTTGCGTGCTGATCAGGGCAAAGGCAAGTCCGGGAAGCCATTGGCCTTCAAAGGCATGGGCAAGCGTGACATCTTGGCTCAGAGCATGTGGGGCCAGTAACTTTACAAGCTTCCTGGCTTCAGGCAGCATTTTCCATCGCATCATCCCTGGCTTCATGTGCCAGGGCGGGGCAGCTGGCTCAGCATGGAATGGTACTACTCGAGCCGTTTGCCTGTTGCACGCTGTGCATTCAGAGTTCAAGCGACTTGTGTGTTCAAGCATTGGACCGCTGACCAAGGATTTCACAAAAGCAAATGGAACCGGTGGTGAGCCTGCTGCTCAGAAATTCAGCCTGGCCTGTCCGTGAGTGCAACTGTCATGCACATTGCATGTCCAGGTCCATCTATGGAGAGAAGTTTGAAGATGAGTGGGACAGTGGCTTCATCACGCTTGGGGCCGAACATGTCGACGCGGTTCGGTTGTCGTTCCACCCACGTGTTTACTTGCAATCGATTTACCAGACTGAAGGCATAACAAAGCTGGGTTGCTGTCAATGGCCAATGCTGGCAAGGCCCGTGACTGCATGTTGCATTTCCTGTCACTGTTTGTTCACAAAAAGCGGTTTCCTGAGCAATGAGCATTCTTGAAGGATACGAACGGGTCACAGTTCTTTGTCACCCTGGCAGCTTGCACGACCCCTACATTGCGACTGTGCTTGGGCGTTCTGGGGAACAAAGAAGCGAAACTGCTTTGCACGAGAAGATAGACATGGACAAGTCTCCAAAGTCTCAAAGGCCCACATCTTGACGGAAAGCATGTGGTCTTTGGTCACGTGATCAGTGGCATGGTCTGGTCCCAAGCTTTCCAGCTTTCAGCTTTCATGGGTGAGCTGAGTGGCTCAACCGAGGATGTGGTGACAAAAATGGGCGCAACCGGTGTGCCACCTGGTGCGAGTAAGATTGATGCAGCTCAGCAGCTCCCAGGCACAGGTGGTGGCACGCCAAAGCAGAAAGCATGGACCTCAATTTGTGTCGTGGCTTGGCCGAGATCATGGTTGTTGAGGTGACCATCGTTGACTGTGGTGAAGTCAAGAGCAAATCCACGTAAGACAGCCATGAATCGGCATGCGTTCGAACAGCGCGATGCCGGCGCAGTGAGGATAGAACAAAGAGGTTGGACTGTCCTTTCTGATCATTTGCATTCCCAGCAGTTGACACTAGGCTGCCTGCGACATGTTGGATGCAAATTTGGCTTGGTAGAACAGCATAATAAACAGCAGAAGGGCATACAATGAAGCGATCCATCGTACAATGCGCATCTTGCTGATTAAATTGTCAAATGCTACTTTGAATGTGGCTTCTGTGGAATTAGGCAGTAACCCTCAGTGCGCTGCGCTGTAGCTGCATTTGTTTAGCGATGCCTGAAACTGTCATGGGATCGAAGCAGGCACAGAGCCATGTGAAGCAGATGCTTGTTCAAATTCTCGCTGCTGTAGTCAGTGCAAAGCGCTTTGGCAGTGAGCGCTTAGCAGGGCTTCGTCCCACGCTTGCCTGGTTGATGCTGGCGCTGGCTGCCAGGGCTGGCTGGACGATGTTGCAGCATTTGCGGGGTTATGTGCACCTGCGCATCTCGGCTCCTCTGAAGCGGAGCGGCGTGAAGTACGCTAAGCCTTGTGCTCATGGCTGGCGTGCGCCATGTCCCTGCTGCAAGCGGCCTTTGGACATCCAGCTTGCTGGGCCGGAGACGCCTCAGCTCATACACCCGGAAGCAAAGGGAAGATTTGCCTACTTGATTTGCTTGTGGGGATCATCTCCAGAGTATATCGCAGGTGCACTGGTTCTGGGATCCTCCATTCAAAGAACAGGCTCCAAACACGACCGTGTATGTATGTATACAGAAGACGTTCCGAAGGAGTATATCAGACTGCTGTCCAAGTTTTGGCGCTGCAAATGTATTGATCATGTTGATGCGGTTTTGGAGCAACTGAGCTTTCCTGACAGGGAGGAGCGGTTTGCTAACGTTTTTACAAAATTGCGCGGTCTGGGACTTACAGAGTATGAGAAAGTTCTCATGATGGATATTGACCTTTTGGTGATGTCCAACATCGATGAGCTTTTTGATTTGCCAGCTCCTGCAGCACTACGGCGCGGCATGAATGAGTGGGGCAGGAACTGCCATGGAGAGCCAATCGATGGACGCTCATTTTTGTTAGGCGAAGACAAATCTATGCCGCGATGGTCATGGGGCCAGGGAACAGGTATCAATGCGGGAGTCATGCTTTGGCAGCCGAACCAAGAAGTGCTGGAGCAGATGCTCGCAGAACTCAGTGAGCCAAATCACCCAGAGCATGTAAGAGGCAATGGTCCTGAGCAGGACTATTTAAGCCGTTTTTGGGCAGATGCTCCGTGGACATACATTGGTGTACAATACAATTTCCAGCTGCATCAAATGTTTTTTGCCTTGCATCCTGATAGGGCTCAGTATGCCGAGAGGGCAAACCTGCTGCACACACCGGAGGAGATAAAAGTCATCCACTACTCTGGGAAGCCGACTGCCAAACCTTGGCATCGCGTACTTGACGACAAGTGGAGGGACTTCTGGCCAAGCAGATGCCGTGACGACGAGTATGTGCACCTATTTGCTGAAGAGTTCATGGGGTACTGGCTGTGGGTCAAGCGTGATCGGGCAAAGTTTGAGTCACAGAAGCAGGTCACTGGCAGCTGGGACCTGGCAGGCATGGAGCTGACGGAAGATGGTGAGTACTGCAGAACCTCAAAGGGTTACCCAGAGGTGCTGCATATACCAGAAGCCGTCAATCAAGGTGCCATGAACATACTCTCACTGTGCCTTTCTAAATGGTTTGACATTTACGCATCGTTGGAGGAAGAGCTTGGGATTGATCTTCGGTCAAGTCTCATGTCAGCGGGACATTGCAAACCATCGCCTGCGCCCACCTTGTCCATGCCTCGGACGGAAACGCTTTTGAAGCACACGGCCTGGCGTCGAACTTCAAGAGGTGGCTGGTGGGTGGAAGCAGAGAAAAGCGACAAAGGCGAGCAGTCCAATGCCCTGAACAAGCTGACTGCCACGTGCGGCATATCACTTGACTCAAAGTTTGTGTCCCTGCGAGACTCCACATCTATTTTTGAAGAATCTGGCCCTGATGTGTCGGGTCTTTTTGTGAAGCTGCAAGGCCAAACTGCCGCAAGACATTTCCGATTGGATTCTGAAGACCTGACGCCGGTGCAGTTCTGGGTGGCAGGCGTTCCCCCAGGGGCAACGGTTTTGGTGGCGATGGTTGATGCTGACGCAGCTTCACTGGATGCTGTTTTGCGAGTGCTGGC
>CAUJNA010000499.1:140000-160000 GCA_963377175.1 Effrenium voratum | reverse complement strand
AGGGTCGTGCTTTGACGCTTCACCTTCATGGCCAACTATGCACAGGCCACCGGCCTTCCTGCGCAGCGCCTTTGAGATGTTGCGAGGGCCTCACACTGGCTGATGTGTTTGGTTTACAAAATATGCAATTTCCACGTCAGGCTTGGGCCAAGCAAAGCCGCCTTGACGCGATTGTCAGATGAGGCAACTGTTAGCACAGTATGTTGCAACAGAAGTGTTGGGCTGATAGGCTCCCAAACCTGGTTCTGCTCCAGAGCCGCCTGTCCCCGCCTTGGACAACTCAGTTGGACCAACTCTCAATCTCAGCGTTATGTGAGGCGACAACTCGCGCGAGATTGTCCACAGCCTTGGCAAGTGCCTCAATAGTTTAAAGAGCAGGCAGACCATGTTGTCCCAAAGGCAGAGTTGCCGGGGCTGGTTGCGCAAGGCCCAGAGGAACTTTCCAGGCTGAAGATGTGACGTGCCGACATCTTCATGTTTTTGCTGCGTTTGAATAGTGATGCGCATGTTACGCAGGCTGGCAGGGCCGATATGTGATCGTGTGTGTCGTTTGGAGGCATGATCACCATTCGCGTCGCTGTTTGCGTTTGTGAACTGGGCGACGCTATCTTGGAAAACGGTGCTTGGCTCGTGGCCTGCCCTGCAGGTTGACAGCCTTGCTGACCTGAAAGTGGAGGCGGCTCATTCAACCTTAGTGCAATCTGTGCGATGAATTGGATCAACCTTGGCAGTTAGTGAGTGTCCGATGCGTTTTTACGATAACAGTACACAACTATTGGAGACAGGTCCAGGGAGCAAGGACGAACAATGCTGCAGGTGCTTATCAGCTTGTTGGTTGAAGATGGGAGCCGACGACCATCCGTCCAGCATCTTGTCACAGAATTTGGCAACGAGGACTGGTTGAACATGCAATTGATGGGCTGCTTTTCAGCAATTGCGGGTGCGCCATAGTTGGCGTCAACACGAGTAAGTGGCCAGGACATATCGCTGGCAGCCAGACGGATGGTTTTGAAAGCAATGGCCGCCGCGGCTCGGAAGCTGTCTGACTCAAAGGCGTTCCATGCATGTTTACGATTGCGCAATCTGGCAATGTTTGTCGCGTCAGGAAGACAACGCGGCGCACAGCGTAGGAGAGGTGTGTAATACCAGCTTGAAGAAGCATTGGCAACTGCGGCAAGAATATAAAGTGGCATTTTTTTTTTTTTTGGGGGGGGGGGAACAAATCAGCGCATTTCTATAATATTTGACACTTCGGCAAGGACCTGCTTTGGGTGTTTTTGGCAAGACACGCCGCTTTGCTTCGGCCACACGAATCCCCACCTCAGCGGCCAACAGGCTCCGGAATTGTCATTGAGCAAATGCACATTGGGCGTCCGAGAGTTCGGGTTCAGGTTTGCGTCGCAAGCGATGCACTTCATTCGGCCGCTAATGGTCAGGCGTGCGAAGGGTGCCAGGGCAAGCACTGGGAGAGCTTTAAACTTATGCAAGAGCAGATAGTGCAGCAAAAAAATTGGCGAGATGCATGTTGAAATGCAAGGTGGAAGTGCCCACACAGGGCGGCCAGCTGGGCAATGGGCCATGTGCTGAGTGCTCAAATCCTGGATGGCGGCAACAGCAATGCATGCCCTTGAACTCAAAGAAGGGATTTCGGTCATCGGCGCTGGGACAAGTGGCTTGCCAATTTCATGACAAAGATCTTTTAGGTGAACCATCGCTTGTCGGTGAGTTCCTGCATTGCTTGGGCGTGTGGGGCCTAGTGATGCTGTTTGCCTGTAGCAACTGTTTAACAGTAGAGAGGCCAGGTATGTGACTATGAGATGACGAGCGCTTGAGGTCATGCTGGAGTGTGCTGGCACGGCATGCCCAGACAAAGACATACTTGCCAGTGAGTGTGCTGAACCAGCTGTAGAGGCGTGGCCCAAATTTCCACATGGCAAATGCTTGGTTGTTGCACGGATAGCTCTGCTGAATCTACCGAGTCATTGTGCAAGTGTTGAACAATTAACCATATTTCGTGGAGTCCCTGGAGAGAGCAAGAGGTTCTCAGCCACAACGAGCCGCTGGTCCGCCGCTGCAGCTTGTTTCTGCTGTGAGGGCCTTGGCGAGCTGTGGTGTTTGCAGAACGACAATGCTTTGAACTAGCTCGACATAAACCACATATTCACATTGCCACGTGGCTTTGAAACCCTCCGAAGTCGTTGAGTTGTCTTTTTCCCGAATGCAGAGCAGAAGGGTTCGCGTTACAGAAAGAGCTCTGGGCGTCAGCGTGTGTTCGCAAGCTTTTTCGCAAGCGTCCGCAAGCTCCTATTATATACACAGTACATATATAGGTCGATAGATGAGATTGATAGACAATTGGAGAGAGAGATAGACAGATAGGTAGATAGATAGAGATAGGTAGATGAGATTGGCAGATGATATTGATAGAGGCAGATGCTCAGATAGGTATGTAGACAGACAGATAAATGGGTAGACAAATAGATAGGTAGAGAAACAGAGAGAGAGAGAGACAGAACGATAGGACGGTGGAACGGTAGAACGATAGAGATAGGTGGATAGATAGATGGATAAATAGATAGATAGAGATACGTAGATAGAAAGGAAAGACAGACAGACAGAAAGATCAAGAGTTCGGTCGATTAGACTAGATCAGTTGCCCTCCCACCAATCAACATGGAACCTGACGGGGGGGGGTCCTGGGAGATCATTTTTCTTTGAAAGGGAGACATGGACTGATGCTAGTTTGGCAGACAGATGGACTGGATTAGATCGTAGAGTAGCATACATAGATCGCCTTTAGTGCTGGCGCAAGCCCGCCTCAGCAGCCAGGGTTGAGCAGGGGGGCCGGAATTTCCAAAACTGGGTTGTTACGCGCCCGGAAGAACAGCGATGTAAACAGGTGATGCTGGCGACGCGGACTGGTGATGCTTGCGATGTGGAGCGTTGTTACGCTTTTAAACGCGGCAGTGGACCCGTGATGATGGCGATGTGAACAACTGATGCTGCCAATGTGGAGCTTTATGCCAAAAGAGCAGCAAATGTGAACAGGTGATGCTGGCTGAAGATCGACACCTCATGAGTCAGAGCTCGACCATTTTGGCACAATGTGGCTTGCGTTCTTACGCGACTAGAAAATGTGGACAGGTGATGCTCACTATGCGGACACTGACGTTGAACTTGTTCCCAACAGCTGCTTTTTTCCGGAAAGCATTGCGAAGGTTCGTCAGGAAAGGTCTGGGTCGGATTGCTCCAGCAAGTAGTACTAACAAGTTGCATTAGCAAGTTGCGCTAGCAAGTTGCATTAGCAAGTAGCACTGGCGTGTTGCGTTCGCAAGTAACGCCCGAGTTGTGCTAGCAAGTTGCATTAGCACGCGTTGTTGGCAGGCTACATGAGAGGTTGCTTAGCGAGTTGCGCTAGCAAGTTGCGTTGGCAAGTAGCACTCGCGAGTTGCGCTAGCAAGTTGCGCTGGCAAGTAGCACTCTCGCGATGCAGAACTCGCTGGCGATGTGCCAATGCCCGGTTGAGGGTGAGCCTGAAGCCCCAAAGGATCCTTTGACAGATCCTGTATCAGAGGCTCCAGAAGATGACAGCCAGGTGAAAGATGAAACGCACGGGACTTGACGCCTTCTGACAGTTTCACAGCAGGCAACGCAAGCACGAGCCTTCAAGAACAACATAAGCAAACGTGTGGATTCGCCCTTCAGCACTGAATCACAGAGTTATGGGGAATGTGGTATGCGTTTCACCACGGTCGTTTTCACAATCTGGCCCAATGCCAAACAGTTCCTTGTGCCATAGCCACTAAAAGCTGCGCACTAAGCCCTGGTACGCCTGTATGACTCAGAGGTAGCAACCCAAGTGGCTTGGTTTGAATTGGCCACGGGAAAGCAAGGAAAGGTGCAATCTCGGGGCATGCAAATAGCGAGTAGAGCGGATGTTTACAGTTTCGAGGCGCAAGTGCTGCCCGTGCGCAGGACTGCACTACCAGGGGCATGAAACTCCAACGTGCGTTCGCGGAATGGTCGAGTGAGGAATTGAGACGGGATGAGCTGAGACAAGCTGAGAAGAACTTGCAGAACTAAGCCCTCAGATGGGGCCTGTCAACAGCACATCAGTTGCATGGACCTAAAGCTATCCTTTCATTCGCGCCTATATGCTTCCTTTTTTGGGACTGATTTATTTGACAAAATGTTTGCGTAAGTTAGCTTCCACCCATAGGAAGTTGCATCGGCAGGTTACATAAGAGGCTTCTTTCGCTAGCTACAATAGCAAGTTACAGGAGAGATTTGCTAGTGTACGACAACGACGCTAGACAGATATCTCTGAAGATGTTCCTATGAAGTCGCCCGTGATGCGCGACCAGTCTAAATTACTCCTTAAAGGCGGCCGGCCTGCGCCCACTTGCGATCAAAAAACCGACTCTCTGCGGGGATCGGCGTGGTCGATGTCGAAAAGCAAATAAATACATATATATACATATATATATATATAGTTTAACGTGCGTGCGACCCTCTGCAGAGATCGGCGTGGTCGACGTCGAAAAAACTGCGAATGTTTCTTCTTGGTGCGATTCGCGCGCAACCCTGGGATTGGCGTGCTTGATGTTTTTCTTGTTTGACTTTTGGCGGTTCGCGCGCGAGCCCCTGCAAGCATTGGCATGGTCGAGGGGCAAAAACAGAGGATTTTTTTTCTACTTTGTGCGGTTTGCACGCGACCCTTTGGGGGGATTGGCCTGGTCGAACGCACAAATGGGGGATGTAAAGTAACCCCGATGCCTGGTTCTGCGGGTAAGTTACGATGTCCGCGTTGAATTGCATGTTTGGGCCTCAAACTGTTGAGGTTTCTGAAGATGGGGCTCGTACTTGATCACCTTCACACAGTTGCTGTTCTCAAACGTATGGCCCCAGGTCCTAGAAAAAAGTATCCCGCCGGCAAGATGCTTCGTTGTCGAGTTGATGCCTGGATGCAGATAAGCAGGGAGATGGACAGAAAACGGTCAACAAACAGGTTTCCTGGATAGGCAGGGACGCGAGCGCACAACGGTAGCCGGTGGCAGTTAATCCTCGATCGGGTTCGTGTCAGATTCCCTTTGAAGCCGTCCCACAAAAGGTAGGCTGACGTAACTCATGGTCGTGCTATCATTTCTCGAGGCTCTCGACTAATTGTTCCGAAAAACTAAACTTGAACGCATCCCTCACAGATTTAGGGCTATTCAATTTTGTGCAGTATACCTTGTGGCACGCACCAAAGTTCATGGAAAGGGGACGTCAGACGTCACGTGTTTGCCACAATGCACAGATTGAATGCATGGCAATAGTTACGTGCAGGAACATTGATTCCCAAGGGCCACTATGAGAGGCAACCTAGCACGCGAACAGAGTTTTGCACACCGCCCTTTGCCAAAAAAGAGACACGTACAAAGTCTGCCCAGGAGGCTTTGGGTTGCTGAGCCCATGTTGGCTCCTGTTGTAACCTGCAGTGCATCCCAACCACTGTACTTATCATATTACGCATAGTCAAGGAGTGGCGACTTGTCTGAAAGCATGTTACCCTCTCTGAGCGACCAATGTCTTGAATTCCCGGAGTTTGTCGCTCGCCAGAACCATGCTTGACACCATTCAAACCAAATCGAGCCCGTGTCATAGTACTTGCAAAGTCGTCCAATGCTGAATCACTGAAAGGTCGCGCATCGTGCTGGTGGGCTGTGAGGAAGTGCTTCTGGACCGGCCGAACGTTTTGCTACATTTAGAGGCCTGCCACGAACAAGTATGAAGGCGCTGGAAAAGGTGAACCCTTTGGCTTCACATGTTCGGTTAGCACACGCAGGTAAAAAATGTTTGGATTCTTCTCAGTGCTCTTGTCGGCATCGTGACGTGACAAGGCGCACGATGGTTGCCTCGCACAGGCCTGCCCGTTTACGGAGATCGATGATACGTGCAGGAGGCCAGGCAAAGCAACGGACTTTGGCAGCTTAGGACAGAATGACAGCATGCACGTGAAATAGCTGCCCACTGGGTGGAAATCAGCTTGGTACCGCAAAGCCTTTGTGCGTTTCAAGGATGGCTGCTGGCTTAGTTGCCTGTTTGGGCCGCTACCTCAGCTTGTGCATGCAAAAACTAGCTGTTCATTCGATTGTGGACGGCAGCGTTTGTTTCATCAGGTAAGCGCATTTTAGCTGATACCCCAAGTGAGCCTTGCCTGCACCATGACACTGTACAGAGTGGCAAGCTTGGCAGCCTCCTTGCAGAGTATACCAAGATGCAGCGCGTTCATTTGCAGAGACTTTTTTGTCATGTGTTGTTGGCAGCAATCATCATGCTGAGTAACAACAAATCCATTTCTATCAAGGTTGAGCAGTTCTTGCATGTGTCATTTTTTCCGGATTCAATGCCTTGTTTTTGGCGGGTTCAATGCTAAATAGCAAAAGAACATTAGTAAAACTAGTAGTTTAATACTTTGTAGTAATACTTTATGAGTAAGAACTCTTTTAGTAAGTGTGCATTTTCTTTTGCAGTCGTAGCTTCTTGGAGTGCAGTTTGACATTCGTCCTCTCTGTGGGCGGCTGGCTCCAGCTTCCGGAGACGGTGCGAGCCCGGAGGCGACTGCGGCGGTCATGGCCCATGAGCACTGCTCTTAGCGTGCGAGAAATTGAGAGGAAAGAACATGAAAGAATATGAAAATATGATTTAATATAGGATATAAATGATTTAATCTGATATTTAATATGATATATGCTGTTTTTCCCAAGGTTCTGCACCGGAGAGACACTGAGACATGAGAGCCTTTTTGGAATGCCGAGGCTGGATGGCAAGCGCTTGCCATCCGTTCAGGACTGCGGGCCATCCGACCATCGGGCTACAGTCCTGAAATGGTCGGGCTACAGTCCTGTATGGGAGGGGGTCTTAGGATCTCGATGTCACAGTGCTGGCCTTCGCGCAATGGCTTTCGGACGGCGCCTCAGAACCATGTGCAAGTCTGTGCCGCATAGAGTCGCCAATCCAAATTGGCTTTGAGCTCGACCCACCCTCTGACATCGATTTTAAATCTGCCTCCCTTGACACGGCAAGAATTAAAGGATTGCACGTCAGATGCCAGAAACACTATCATTGAGGGATCTGCAATTGAGCACGATCACAGAACGGTCGAGCAACTGCTGCAATGGAGGGTGTGTTGGGACGAATAGGCTTAGAGTGTTAGTGCAAGAATATTGTGATCTCAGCTTTTTATCATGCTGCCCCGTGCTTCATTTTTTCTAAATGTATGGGCATAGTACTAGTACCAGGAAATGAAGCTGCGGAGCAACTCCTCCTTGCAGCAAATGTGGATGCCTCAGACGATCAGATGTACCACTTTTGTTGGCAGCATTTACCTTGAATTTGCTTTGAGGCTTGCAGAGATGGGCATCATCCGAAATGGTCCACTCCAGTGCACCAAGCATTCACCTTTTGAAGCTTTCAGCTCTTCAGGCATCACCTCCAACAACACTGACTTGACGGAATTCAAGAGGAACACGGCAACGGCGCCGTTCTCAGTTTGCTCATCTGATTCAACTTATTTGGTTTTGGGTGAAGATTAACACGACAGGTGCAACAGCAAATGCAGTCACAGATCTCGGACCTCCGCGACAAGTTGACGGATGCGTGCGCTCGTTTTATTTTTCTTCATGCATTTATTTAGGCATGAGGCAGACGGCTTCAATCATGTTTGAGAGGCCGAGTTTTGCCCAGGTACACTGAGATCGCAAACATGAAAAAAACCAAGAGCCAGTTTGAGCAGGAGGCCAGGATGCAGAATCTGCAGCAAGATCGATTGGAACGGACCTTTTTATGCATGTTGTGTTAGTACGACTCGAGCAGGCAGCAGCCTTTTGCACTCACGTGAAACACATTTGCTTGACTTGTCATTCTGTTAGGTTCATGCAGAATGCCAGTCTTTGTCAGAGCAGCTGCAGAGGAACTGGCTTGTTTGGCTTGCAGCAGCATGTGCGCAACAAGTCAGAGACAGCTAAATTGTTTTGCAGGTTGTATTTAGAGATCCCGAAAGCAGGGGAATAATCAGGGGTGCCTCCCGCATGTTGCCTGCCATGGGCCAAGCCAGCTCAAACAATAGGCCCCGTTCATTGATCTCCAGTGTCAGGTTTGGGATTTGATGTGCGCGGCTGATTTGGCTCAGTCGCAGACTTCCGGTCCAAAGATGTGACCGCCCCTTCCCATTGCCCCAATCTCTCTTTCACACACCGCACGTGTTTGTCAATCGAACATCAATGTAAGAGCGCAACAAACTCATCCTTTGTGAGCAGTGAGCTTGCTGGCATGGTGTTGGCAACCGTGGTGGCATGTGCCGCTACTGGTGTTGGTGGAGTGTACTTCACCTGGAACAAGCACCCTGGTAGTGCATTCGATAAGTCTAAGTGACTTTTGGATAACTACTGACCGTTTGATTCTTTTTTTATTTGTGCCTGGCAGTTTGATGCTTTTTGGCGGTTTTTTTCAGGCTCCTGGGATTGTGACCTTCGGCCTCTACAAAGACACCCGAAACCAAGCTCTAAGCCAAGTCTTACCCTTTCCAAGCCAACCTGAACGAAACGCTAGACCCTTTAACAAGCCTAAACCACGCCTAAACAGACCCTACCTAACCCCTCGCTTAGCTCATCCGAGAACGAGTCCACCACCCATCCCATACCCAGCCCAACCTCACCCAATAAACAACTTCTGAGCAAAACCAACTAAACCTATCCTTATCTCCTTAAAGCCAAGCCTAAGACAACCTAAACCAAATCCCAGCACAACACCAACCTGTTTGTTTGTGATCTCCCTGGCAGCCAGCGTTTGCTTTGCGCTGGGCCCTCAGGCGTGCAGATAGCAACGGTTGGAGGTTCGACCAACCTGTACGCAATCCCAAGCCCATCCTCACCTAAAACAAACCTAAACCAACCCTCAAGCAACCCTGAAGCAACTGTTTGTTTACACACCCTTTACCAAACCCAAAACACTCCTAAGCCAAGCCTGAAGCAACACCTGAAGCCAACCCTAAACCAATACGCTTACCCGAATTCCATTCTGACCAAAGCTTAAACACGCCTAATCCAGGCTAAACTTACCCACCCGGAAGACCCCCAAACCACGCTAACGCCACCCGAAAATCCACCCCAACCCCTCCGTAAACCCTAGCCTAATCCAACGCAAAAGCAACACTTTCCCTGAAACAATCCCTATCTTAAGACAAAGCAGCACCCATCCCAAATCCACCTGTGCATGAAAACGTTGCAAAATACAACCATCCAGGACAAAGACACAAAACAAACAACAAACTCGCATTGATCGCAAATGCTTTGCGTTGCCCGCCTACGCCAGTCTTTGGGCTGGCTTTGAGGTACGTACCGTGTTTTGGTTTGCCTTGAATTGTTTTCATTGTTTGAGTGAGTGAGTCGGCACCGAAATTCGTGAGCTGGTTTCCAAGATATATGGTGGGTGCGTGTTCGCGCGTTTCCACATGGCTTGAAGAGCTAGAACTAGAGCCTCAGTCTGAGAGCTACAGAAGGGCAGTGGACTGGGGCCAAGCGAAGGTTTAGAGCCTAGGCCGACCGGCTTCTACATCTTCTAGAGGGAATTGGGCAAGGGAACTTGACCTTTTTGTAGGGGAATTTGTTCGGCACGGTCGAGGCTGGGCGTGGGTTTGGGCCGCAGATCTGGCCTCAAAACCTAATTGAGAAGGGCTGGAGGCAACTCGAGCAAAGATTTGGGTCGCAAAAAACGAATACTACGTACCTTCGACAATCGCCAGCTCTGGCCGTTGTATGCTGGCATCAAGCACTGTATTTTTGTCGCCACATCAGAAATGGACAGGCGACGCACACTCGTGACAAGATGTTCTAGCATGGCGCTAGGTGGCGACTCATCCGTGACAAGTGCACGCGAGGTATCCCAAGCCCTTAATCATCAGAAAGCTCAAGGAGATCCTGCCTGGCCTGCTCAGCAAGGCATTGGCTGGATCGCCGTGCTCCGATTGCAGATGCTACTGCCATGGGGTCGCGGGCGGCTGTTGATGCCACGCCTTCATGGTTTGGATGCGCTTGTAATGCTTACTTGCAAAGCCGAGCAACAGCATGTGACGGCTTTAGCCGATTTGTTCTTTACGTTTTTCCCTTTCTTCTGACAGTGGGCCACAGAGCCTCGAATCCTGTGTGCCACCCCGAGGTGCTCCATCCAAGCTATTGACTTCCAGACAGGAACAGAATCCAATGTGACATTGGAAGGCGCTGGAAGGAATTGACACAACATGTTGCACTCCACTGAATCCGGCTACGTGTATCAGCCAATGCTAACGCAAACATCCCAGACTGCTTGCCAACCTTTGCCACTGTCCCCTTGAGGCATTGAAATTGGCAACTTGGAGCCGTACAAGTGCAAAAACCTGCTAGCGATCCAGCGCGTTTGTGTGAAGGTGGGGCCGCGCTTCTGTGCTGTATGACCAGTGCTTGCCAGTTACAGCAACATGATGTGTTCAAGTTACATGGTCGGCATGGTCTTGTGTTGTCCTGTGCAAAAACCCAGCTGCAGAGCGCGCCCGGTTTGAAGCTCACTTGCAGAGTGCTCCTTGCGGCATGCTGCCTCTGATTATCTGCAAGGTCAACATGAGACACTTCGTGCTGTCAGGCGGGGGATGGATTCTCGGAGTCATGAGAACGTGTTCCCATGGCAGTAGGTACATTGTCAAACTGGGGATGATGCAGGTGAGCCATGTCAAAGTCGTTTCTTGCCTCACATTTTGTGTGCAGGATATGTTGTGAGCTACATGCTGCGCATTGGGTGCAGGCTTTAAGCAGCTCTTGGTGGCATCCATTTTCATTGATGACTTGAAGCTGACCGTGGAGAAGCAGCAACTTCAGACATCCAATGTTATGGATCTTGTCACAAAGCTTCGTAAACAGGACGCGTTGGAGGACGAAGTAGAGCCCCCGCCAGAAGCGCTGACCACTGAGCAGAGATCCCTGCAAGGTCTCCTCTCAGATGCAATGGATACGACTAGTAATGTTGCAAGAGGTACGGTAAACCTGGGCAGCGGTGCAATAAACAGCGTGCACGAGCACATCACTAGTATTGGCAAAGCAGAGGCCCAGAAACCACCCAAAAGGGTTGAGGTTGTCATTGCAAAGCTGCGAATCAGAGGCATTGACCTTGACACTGTGAGCTCCATACTGACCGACAATCAAGCCCCTTCTGTAACTCTTCATGCACCAGATGTGGAGTTTGAGGAGTTCACTAAAAGCATTGGAGAAAGCAGGCCATCTAGAGTGATCCAGCTAATTTTGATGCAGATCATCCTCAGCGCAAGCAACGCCGCAGCCTCAGAAATCCATTTTCAGCGTCTCACTTCCCAGCATTTGCACCGATCTGTTTATCAATTGGCATGTCAGGTGCTCACTGCTTTTGGAGGGCGGCTTGCTGAGACTGGTGACCCTGGCTCCTGGGCCCGGCAGATGGGCGACTCTGTGTACTGGGCGGGGAGTGCAACGGCAAATGCGATCTCAGCTTCTGGATATTGGGCTTATGACTCCATGGCTTCTCTATTCGCCCCAGGGGAAGAGACTGCGACAAAGTCATGACTGATGTAATCTTGTTTTCCAAGCCAGCATGGTGGGTCTGCAGAATGAAAACGCTGCTGTGGGCGGGGCGGACTACCGTTGTACTTTGTCAGACAGCTATGTGCAAGAGGCAGGCCCTCATCAAGCACCGATCTGTGACTGTGAGTTCCCACATCGATTAGCAGAATAGCTTTGCGATTCGCGTTGCACAAAAGAGGTTGACAAGCTGCGCAGGCACACTTGCAAAGACTGGTAGCGGGGTTGCACATTTGAATCCACCCTGGCTGCCAGATTCAAAACCTTGGAGCTGGAAACCTTGAAAAAGGCAGCATTGCACGGTGGCTGTGCTGCATTTCAAGAACTGAAATGTTGATCATCTTGACAGGCTTATGCTCACACGCACCAGCAGCTCCAGCAGCAGATCATTCAGCTGCAAACGGAGGCCCAGATTTGTCGATGATCCCTCAGCGTAGCCATGTAGCCTCGTTTCTTTCTGTTTGCAAGGTGAATGAACTTAGAATGAGGGGCGATGATGCCAACAGGCCGCAGCTGCGCGTTGAGACATCTTCCCGTCAATTACGCAGTCAATCGCGAACTGATTCTGATTGGACGATCTCGGGTCTGCACTGGCAGGCAGCAACACCTGAGCTTTGAGCAGAATGTGAACAAGGTCTCCGAGGTGGCGCACTTTGAACACATGTCGTTAAAAGAGTGATTCTCGTTGCCATGCTGGATGAATCAGCCTGTGAAGCCTGGCCGCCAGCTTCTACAGTCAAGGCAGATTCGCCAAATCAACAGCCACACAAGCCGGAACAAAAGCGGATGGCAAGCCTGACAGCCATGGATGTCATGGATACAAAGTGGAGGAGGCGACGGAGGCCAAGGGTGCTTGAGCCTGAAAACAAACTGAACCGTGTCTCAGAGCGTGCCTGTCAAACGCGAATACATGAACATGGCTCACCCGTACTTGTTTTGTCCGTGTAAAAGGAGTGGCTATTTGAAACGTAGTATGGCAACTGCAAATCACGGAAGCACGACACAGCCCTGGGGGTAGGTGAGTATACACAGCTTTATTTGCAGACAATTTCATGCCATGGGAAAACGACTAGAGAACAACGATTGGGGATCCAATAGGCAATCCAACAAGTGCAGTATTCCCTGGTCCATGTTAACAAATGGCAAATAACTGTGTTTGTTGTAGAGCGCAACATAGCGCGCGCACACGCCAAGCACGTTTCCATTGCATCGATCACATCGATCGCAAATACATGTTCGAAAGGCGCCTTGAGTTGTTCGCCGTGCAAATGTTGGATATGCTGCCAGGGACCATGGCTGGGGGGTGGAGTTGTCATTCTCGAGTTCCCTGTCCCTTCGGGCTCAAAGCAGCATAGGCTAAGGACCCTAGGCGCCGCTCACCGAACCCAGAGCTTGCCGTGCACGCACGACTTGACATCAAAGCCTTGAGGCGGGGCTTCGCGCTTTGCGGCTTCGCGGCTTTGCCTGTCTCTCGTGGCAAACCGCTTTCCACACGGCCACAGGCACAGGCAGCTCGTCTAGCTCACCTCTAGCTCATCGGCTTCTGGTCGGCTTGTCGGCTCTCATGTCGCAGATCGTTGTCGATGCGGTGGTCGAAGGGCCCGATAGGCGGAGCGCCAGCTTCGCAGA
This sequence comes from Effrenium voratum, assembly GCA_963377175.1. NCBI lineage: Eukaryota > Dinophyceae > Suessiales > Symbiodiniaceae > Effrenium > Effrenium voratum. Next base: position 146,750 of record CAUJNA010000499.1, on the reverse strand, counting down.
GCCGGGCTTTGAGGAGCGGATGGGAACGGGGAAGTGAAGTTGCGACTCCAGCGACTCCTTTTTTTGTCGCCAGTTTGGTTGATGGCGGTGTGTCATTCGTCTACTCTGCCTCACGGTTTACAGTAGTTGGTGACACTTTGTGATGTCTCTTGCTTCATGTGATTTCCATGCTCGTGGAAACATACCTTCTGCTCCAGCTGAGTACGAGTTTCCGGCCAACAGCTGTCAGGCTAAGAGATCAAACATGTTTTTGTGGCACATCAATAAGTCTCTTCGAGGTACTCTGGTTTTTTGCGTCTGAAAGCAGCACTGTGATCATTTGTATTTTTCCTAGTATGTTTTAGCGCTCAGGCCGCTGACCTCTTTGCGATTTTGGCTTTGAGGGTCCTAGTGTGTCGGTCCACAGAGGCTGCCCATGACATCGAACCGAGTTGCTTGTCAAGCGGGCCAGATTCCAGGTTTTCATTTATATTTGGGCGCAAACCAAATGAGGTCGCACCTGATGTGCTTTCAACGTGGTTTGGTTTGGTGTTTGGTTTAGTCAGGGTTTAAGTGAGATGTTTGCGGCCTCTTTTTGATGGATTGCTAACAAGGTCTGATCCACTTCAGACCAAGGCATAGATATTTCAAGCAGCAGCCCGTATTTGCCAAGCTTCTCCTGGCAGGATGTGGATGATACAATGTTACTTGACCCACCAGACCCTGTGGATTTGCTTATTGCGCACACGCACGCTGATCAAGCAGTAAATCTTGGGGCAAGGCCGAGCTTGTTTAGCAGCAGAGCTTATTAACTTGAATCCTGCTCCTTTGCCAGGCCGCTAGATTTCGTGCGAGCAAAGGTGAGCGAGCTCAAAAAGGACAATACGCGATTGAAGGATAGGCTGGATCCCGGGCTTATGCAGGGTTTATTTGAGCAGCTTTTGCTTTGGCCAAATTGGGCACAGAGTGTGGCATGCAAGGTTTCAGTGCAGAAATGGCCAGGGTAGCAGATCTGGAGCAGACCCTTTCCATCGTGCAGACGGCACAGGAATGGACGCTTGGCAAAGGCCGGACGTGTGAAAGCGTAGCGGTAGATTTTTAAATCTGCGCTGCTGAGGCATGACGCAAGAGCAAGCGATGAGAATGCAGGAGATCAAAACGCTTCTCGAGCAGGCACAGGGGCGGTGTGTGCATGGACTGCCGGCAGCCGATGGCCTGCTGTCTTTGGAAGCTTCCCGTTCATCCAGATTGCATCTTTGGACTGAGTTGGCACATTGCACACTTACCAGGCAAAGAAAGCACGAGAGGAGATGCAGCCTGTCTTATCAAGTGTCTCGCTCTTCTCACCCTGCCTAAGCGTCAGTGCACAAGTGCAAAACAAGCATTGCGAGGCAGAATTTCTCCAGTGCCAGTCGCGCAGCTCTCTATGAGAAGCTGCGGACTTGCAAAGCCATGCTGCGACGAGAACGCCAGGAAAAGGTTGAGATGAAGGACCAGAGGGGCAGGGACGCTTAAATGATGCAGATGAATGGTCCATGCGCCTTGCTAGGTGTTCTTTGTGTTCGTGTGCCTTGCGCCTGACTTGCACTTGGTTCACTAACAGGAATAACATGTTTCAATCGAAACATAATTTGTATTATCGGAGGGCAAAGTCTGACCAGGACCGGCTGATGCACGCCTTTGATCATGCTAGAGCCCATCGTGATGCATATAGAAGGCTCAAACAACAACGAGATGAAGAGAACGAGAGATGGCAACAAGCGATGAAGGAAACAAAAGAGCGGCACAGACTAGAGCTGCGCCGCTTACACGGTGACCCTGCAGCTATGCAGTCAGACCGCCAAGATCAGTTCAGCTTCTATGGCGAGCGGGTTCTTGATGACCTGATAACTCTGCAGCAGCATCTCAGAGGGGTGAAGGAGCGAACTGTGGACACAGTCGTTTTAGAGGGTGAGGAGTTTGAGGGCTCTGGCTTGCATTTCTTGCAAGACCCGTCTGATGGCGCCGAAGTCTTGGCCACCACGGACGCCTTTGGCTGAGAAGATCTAGCAAGTTTCCATCAAAACGGTAGCTATATCCATCCAATTTGAAGCATGGCCGATTTGTAAACTTGTCAGGATGCAGGAAAGCCTGAGAGAGAACAATCTATATATGTACGCTTGAGACGGATTGACCCGGTTTTTCTGTTTGTCTCACTTGTCTCAGTTGTTGTCTCAGTTGTCTCAACGGGGGCTTTCATACCAAAAAACAGCCAAATTGGCCCGTTTTTGTGTTTGTCTCAGTTGTCTCAACAGAGGGTTTCATGCAAACAAACAGCCAAATTGGCCGGTTTTGCGTTTGTCTCACTTGTCTCACTTGTCTCAATGTCTCAGTAAGACTTCTCTGGCTCTGGAAAAAGAAACGGACTGTCTCTTCGTGGCAAAAACACAGCCAAATTGGCCGGTTTTGCGTTTGTCTCACTTGTCTCACTTGTCTCAATGTCTCAGTAAGACTTCTCTGGCTCTGGAAAAAAACGGACTGTCTCCTTCGTGGCAGAAAACAGCCAAATTGGCCGGTTTTTGTGTTTGTCTCACTTGTCTTGCTTGTCTCAACGAAGGCTTTCATACCAAAAAAAAACCAAATTGGCCCGTTTTGTGTTTGTCTCACTTGTCTCAGTTGTTGTCTCAGTTGTCTCGTCCCGTTTTGTGTTTGTCTCAGTTGTCCCAGTTGTCTCAACGGAGGCTTTCACAGCAAAAAAGAAGCCAAATTGGCCCGTTTTGCGTTTGTCTCACTTGTCTGTCTCACTTGTCTCACTTGTCTCAATGTCTCAGTGGGACTTCTCTGGCTCTGGAAAAAAACACGGACTGTGTCCTTCATGGCAGAAAAAACAGCCAAATTTGCCGTTTTTTTTTTTTTTGTGTTTGTCTCAGTTGTCTCAACGGAGGCTAAACCGGGTTGGGCGGACCAGTATCACCCCCCAATCCCCCCACGCCCGTTTGGGCAGACAAGTACAACAACCCAACCTCCAAGCCCAAGACCAGTATCAAGTCCGCTCCCCCACTAACCCCGTTCAAAAGCTCAGTATCAAGCCCAATCCCTCCCTCCTCGCTCGTTTTGGGTAGCCCAGTACCAATCCCGACCCACCCCCCAACACCCGTTTGGGGGGTGTAGTGTCAAGCCCAACCAGCCCGACCCCCGCACGGGTTGGGAGGACCAGTTGGGCAGCCCAGTATCAAGTCCGCGTCATCTGCGGACTGTCTAAAAAAAACGGAGAAAAAGAAACCCCCGTTGGGCAGCCCAGCATCACGCCCAACCTGGGCGGACAAGTTGGGCAGTCCAGTACCAACACCCAAACCCATTCAGCAGCCCAGTATCAAGCAAACAAAACCGTTGGACAGCTCAGTATCCCCCCCGCACCCGTTTGGGCGAACCCCCAACCACCCCTCCCAATTAAACAGGATCAGTATCAAAAAAAGGAAAAACATTTGAAGGCAGGGGCCCTTCCCCATGTCAGGATGCAGCCGCAGGTCACTCGGCCAGCTCTCTCTTTTACTTTCTTGCCATCAACAAGGAGTGTCTACTCCATAGTGCTTTGGTTCTGAGCTGGTGCGATGGCGTTGCCAGAACACACACCCTTGGACTGCCCATCCGGTGTGGGTCCACTTGACCCCAACGCACTCCACTCTTCCGTCCCAAAGCACTAGAGATACTCAAAAACTAGCAAGAGAGGTGCAAAAGGGAGGCCCCACAATTCCATGGGGACTGAAAGCTGACACTGGGAAAATTGTGTTTCCGGTGCCAGGGGTCATTACAGCCTGTTCGAGAAATACCGTCTGCCCAGTTGGATTTAGTGGGGACGTATTCGAAGCAATGGCTGCCATGGCGTCAAGGTCCGGCTGATCACTGCGGCCTTTGATGAGTGCCATGACACCACAAATATTGTCAACGAACCAAACGCCTCGACAGTGTCGAATGCCAATCGAATGAGGCCCACACATAGCATAAGCATCTCCAGCTGGGCTATTTCGTGGGGCTCTGCGGTCCACAGACAGTACAACTCCGGCTCGATCGGGACATAGCACGCCAATCGACGAGGTGGCTGGCTGCCCAGCCACTCCACCAGGAAGCCAGCGGAGCCGGAGGTGCCCTCCTCCAAAGCGGCGTCCAAGGCGACTACAACCCGCTGCACTGCGGGAGGAAAGATTTGAACAATTCGCTGGGGCCGACGCTGAACAAGCGCTGAGATCATTGCCAGACTGCGGCGAAGCTCCGGAGTGAGAGATGTCCTTCTCTCACACTGCCGGGCCTGAATGGCCTGCAAGCCCGCACGGCCCACTCGCCCCCACGCTAGACTTCCTCGAGGTTGTGAATGAGCCCCAAGAAGTCGCCCTGACTTTGCATGTCCTGCTGTTTCTCAGCAGCAAACGGGGTGCCCAAACACTGGTTGCGCGCTGCCCCGCGCGGCCTTAAAATCCTGAATGGCGCAATCGTCGAAATAAAAGCTGGCTGCAGCTAAGCAGAAACGCCGCGCTATCATCTCGGTCACACGAGAATAGCGGTTGAAACTGGTAACTGCCAGAGCGAGTCCAAACAGCTCACGTCATGTGGGTGCATGGGCGTGTGACAATAGGCTGACGGCCAATCCTCCCCGCCGGACTCCATGACAGCGCGCTTGGGATACAGCCGTTTCCTAGCTTGCTCCACCAAGGCCAACCGGTTGCTATCCTGGGAAATGGCCCCCTGCAAATGCATTGTCAATCAAACGCAATTTGCCAGAGCCTCCAAGGGACCGACGCAGCTGGGACAAGGTCATGGCCGGGCCCGCAAAACCCTGGTCTACATCTGCTTGAGTGGCCTTCACCAGAAAGTCGTCATGGCGCCCCGGCCCAAGTTGGGAAATGGTACGGCGGACCTCGTATTCCCAGTCCGCAAATCAGAAACTGGAAAAGCCAGTTGACAAGGGAAAACTCCACAGGAAAGCCGGTCTGCAAATGAAAGGGGTAGGAAACGTCAACCCAATGAAACAGGATGATGAGAAGTCCGAGGAGACCCAAATCCCGCCTCTTAGTCGCAGCCCGAACAGAGGAGGGCTGAAGCTGCTGCATGCGTTCCGTCTCCGGATGCCAACGGCGCTTCAGTTCACGAAGTGCGCGGACTGCATCCTGCCTGGCCTCGCGCACGGAAGGACCCATCCGTGCCATGACCTCAGCAACAAAGTGGAGGTTCTTATGCAAGGAGGGCGGGGCCTCGAGCAGCAAAGGCAAACTGGCGGCCTTCCGAGCGGCTGCGAAGTGATCGTCACCAATGGTGGCAAAGAGGTGCGCTGATTGAAAGCCCCCTGCTGCTCACCACCACCACGCACAGCTCCCGGGACACGCTCGGTGCACGCGGTCCAACAGCACGAGTGACATCCAGACCAGACTCCTTTCCCTGAAAAGCCGGAACGGGGGGCAGTTGATCACATCCTCAATCATGGGAAACTGGCTGAACAACTGGCCGGTTTTGCGTGTGTCTCACTTGTCTCACTTGTCTCAATGTCTCAGTGGGACTTCTCTGGCTCTGGAAAAAAACGGACTGTCTCCTTCGTGGCAGAAAACAGCCAAATTGGCAGACAAAGCTTTCATACCAAAAAAAGCCAAATTGGTCCGTTTTGTGTTTGTCTCACTTGTCTCAGTTGTTGTCTCAGTTGTCTCAACGGAGGGTTTCATGCAAAAAACAGCCAAATTGTCCGGTTTTGTGGTTTCAACCAAATTGGCCGGTTTTGCGTTTGTCTCACTTGTCTCACTTGTCTCAATGTCTCAGTGGGACGAAAAAAACGGGCTGTCTCCTTCATGGTGGAAAACAGAAAAAATGGCTGGTTTTGTGTTTGTCTCACTTGTCTCACTTGTCTCACTTGTCTCACTTGTCTCACTTGTCTCAACGAAGGCTTTCATACCTAGATGGTCGGACGAAGCGTGCTCGAGCATCCAGCATGTGACCTCTGTCAGCTGCCAGCTGAAAAGTCCGTTGCACATGATGACACGCATGCGCTGGAAACGCAGCATTCTGTGCACAAAGTCACGTGTGACCATTCAACTCCATGCGGATCTACAAATTGCAGCAAAAGGATCCTTGTTACTTTTGGTCACTTGCCTTGGCCTGACGTTCCCCAAAACAAGTGAATTGCCTTTCACTCCTGGTGAGTAAATGATGGCAGCTGCCGTGGAAGCTTTCAACATCGCTCGACAGGTGGAAATGGCTGCTCAGTATGCTAACAACGAAATGAAGAGGCATCTTGGAGTTTCCGCTTCGCTCAGGGTCCAGATTCAGTATGGGTTGAGGTTGCGAAGTGACCATGATCAAGCCATGTCCAACCTAGCTGAGAACATGGGCAGGCACGCAGCACAAAACAGGGTCTCTGGCGGCGAGTCACATGGAATGACTGCCTGAGGTGGAATGACACTGTGCGAGACCTTTCAAAAGAGTTTCACGACTTCCAAAAGGCGGCGTGGTTTTCTTTCTTTTTTGTTCGTTTTGATTCTTTCTTTTTGCTTTCTCTCTTTCTCTCTTTCTCTCTGTCTTTCTGTCTCTGAAGAGCGCGCCTGGAAGCTTTGTCATTTTGCCTGAGTGAATTTGGAATAGTTTCATCGCTTGAAATGCATTCCGCAGGTAACGAATGTCAATCAACAGCGACTCCAAAGCGCTGTCTGGGATGTTCAGGCTTTCACAAGTGGTTTTGCCCTTGCTTGGCACACGTTGCGTCAGGGCAAGCTCGGACAAGCCCTGACCTCTTTTTTGGCATGCTATTTTTAG
>CAUJNA010000499.1:130000-132500 GCA_963377175.1 Effrenium voratum | reverse complement strand
CTTTGAGGAGCGGATGGGAACGGGGAAGTGAAGTTGCGACTCCAGCGACTCCTTTTTTTGTCGCCAGTTTGGTTGATGGCGGTGTGTCATTCGTCTACTCTGCCTCACGGTTTACAGTAGTTGGTGACACTTTGTGATGTCTCTTGCTTCATGTGATTTCCATGCTCGTGGAAACATACCTTCTGCTCCAGCTGAGTACGAGTTTCCGGCCAACAGCTGTCAGGCTAAGAGATCAAACATGTTTTTGTGGCAGATCAATAAGTCTCTTCGAGGTACTCTGGTTTTTTGCGTCTGAAAGCAGCACTGTGATCATTTGTATTTTTCCTAGTATGTTTTAGCGCTCAGGCCGCTGACCTCTTTGCGATTTTGGCTTTGAGGGTCCTAGTGTGTCGGTCCACAGAGGCTGCCCATGACATCGAACCGAGTTTCTTGTCAAGCAGGCCAGATTCCAGGTTTTCATTTATATTTGGGCGCGAACCAAATGGCTGTGGCTCAAAAAAGTGTACCAAAATGACACCTGGGTAAATGGATCCGAAGACTCCGAAGACTAAAACCTGCGTAACCGCAGCTCTTTAATTTTGAGCCAAAGCCAAATGAGATCGCACCTGCAGCCTGATGTGCTTTCAACGTGGTTTGGTTTGGTGTTTGGTTTAGTCAGGGTTTAAGTGAGATGTTTGCGGGCTCTTCTTGATGGATTGCTAACAAGATTGCTGTCCGATCCACTTCAGACCAAGGCATAGATATTTCAAGCAGCAGCCCGTATTTGCCAAGCTTCTCCTGGCAGGATGTGGATGATACAATGTTACTTGACCCACCAGACCCTGTGGATTTGCTTATTGCGCACACGCACGCTGATCAAGCAGTAAATCTTGGGGCAAGGCCGAGCTTGTTTAGCAGCAGAGCTTATTAACTTGAATCCTGCTCCTTTGCCAGGCCGCTAGATTTCGTGCGAGCAAAGGTGAGCGAGCTCAAAAAGGAAAATACGCGATTGAAGGATAGGCTGGATCCCGGGCTTATGCAGGGTTTATTTGAGCAGCTTTTGCTTTGCCAAATTGGGCACAGAGTGTGGCATGCAAGGTTTCAGTGCAGAAATGGCCAGGGTAGCAGATCTGGAGCAGACCCTTTCCATCGTGCAGACGGCACAGGAATGGACGCTTGGCAAAGGCCGGACGTGTGAAAGCGTAGCGGTAGATTTTTAAATCTGCGCTGCTGAGGCATGACGCAAGAGCAAGCGATGAGAATGCAGGAGATCAAAACGCTTCTCGAGCAGGCACAGGGGCGGTGTGTGCATGGACTGCCGGCAGCCGATGGCCTGCTGTCTTTGGAATCTTCCCGTTCATCCAGATTGCATCTTTGGACTGAGTTGGCACATTGCACACTTACCAGGCAAAGAAAGCACGAGAGGAGATGCAGCCTGTCTTATCAACTGTCTCGCTCTTCTCACCCTGCCTAAGCGTCAGTGCACAAGTGCAAAACAAGCATTGCGAGGCAGAATTTCTCCAGTGCCAGTCGCGCAGCTCTCTATGAGAAGCTGCGGACTTGCAAAGCCATGCTGCGACGAGAACGCCAGGAAAAGGTTGAGATGAAGGACCAGAGGGGCGGGGACGCTTAAATGATGCAGATGAATGGTCCATGTGCCTTGCTAGGCCCTTGCGCCTGACTTGCACTTGGTTCACTAACAGGAATAACATGTTTCAATCGAAACATAATTTGTATTATCGGAGGGCAAAAAAGTCTGACCAGGACCGGCTGATGCACGCCTTTGATCATGCTAGAGCCCATCGGGATGCATATAGAAGGCTCAAACAACAACGAGATGAAGAGAACGAGAGATGGCAACAAGCGATGAAGGAAACAAAAGAGCGGCACAGACTAGAGCTGCGCCGCTTACACGGTGACCCTGCAGCTATGCAGTCAGACCGCCAAGATCAGTTCAGCTTCTACGGCGAGCGGGTTCTTGATGACCTGATAACTCTGCAGCAGCATCTCAGAGGGGTGAAGGAGCGAACTGTGGACACAGTCGTTTTAGAGGGTGAGGAGTTTGAGGGCTCTGGCTTGCATTTCTTGCAAGACCCGTCTGATGGCGCCGAAGTCTTGGCCACCACGGACGCCTTTGGCTGAGAAGATCTAGCAAGTTTCCATCAAAACGGTAGCTATATCCATCGAATCTGAAGCATGGCCGATTTGTAAGCTTGTCAGGATGCAGGACAGCCTGAGAGAGAACAATCTATATATGTACGCTTGAGACGGCAACCTCCAAGTTTGTCTCACTTGACTCACTTGTCTCAATGTCTCAGTGGGACGGAAAAAAACAAAACGGGCTGTCTCCTTCATGGTGGAAAACAGAAAAAAATGGCTGGTTTTGTGTTTGTCTCACTTGTCTCACTTGTCTCACTTGTCTCACTTGTCTCACTTGTCTCACTTGTCTCACTTGTCTCACTTGTCTCACTTGTCTCACTTGTCTCAACGAAGGCTTTCATACCAAGATGGTCGGACGAAG
>CAUJNA010000499.1:75000-125000 GCA_963377175.1 Effrenium voratum | reverse complement strand
CCGAGGAATCTGATCGACCGTGCACAAGAGAGCTGCTGTACAGAGGTGTGAGCGCTGATGGACAGGGTCGCTGCTTGGTTGCAGAATGTTGCACATGTGACAACACGTTTTGCTTTCCGGCGTGGCTACGATACATCTTAGGAAAGGAGTACCTGAAGCGACGTACACGATACGATATTCATGAGCGCTACGAACAACCCCAGACAGAGGCGCAGGTCATGAGTTTGAGCGCCTTGGATCGCACAAACGAGGCGGAAGTTCAACAAACGAAGTGCCGAAAATGCCACGCTTCCAGGCCTGAGAATGAACTCCTCCGCTCTTCGTCCACCATCCTTTGGCAAAAAACCAATCATTGCCAATACGCAGCTTGGATGCATAGCTTTTGTGTTATACACGCACTCACTTTGGTCAAGCCGTCCAACCGCGGCAGAAAGCACTTTGCTAGGTTCTATAGAACACGGGGTGCTGGAGGCTTCAAAGAAGCCACAGCTGATATTTTTTGAGCTTTGAGCGCCTTAGCTGTAAGCGCTTTCCAGCGCGCACACCGGCGCGGGCTCCTTTGTTGAAGTCCCGACTTACCTGGAGGCTTCAGTGGCGATTTGAGTAGCAATAGATTATGTGCTAGGTGCAGACAGCATAATTGCAAAGCTATACTTGCTGAGCTGCATTGCAAGGAGGAATCTGTAGCTGTTTGGCATGCGTGCCAGCCAAAGGCGGTGCAGCCAAACATACATTTTGCCTGAGCAAGGTGGACTGAAGGACAGAAAGGCCGCTGTGCACACCATAGTAAGAGTTTGCTTTCCTGAAGCCTGCACGATGCCAGGCTGCTGGAGAACGAATTCAAGCACACCCAGGCTGCTGAATGAATTCAGAGAATAAAATTCAAGGCACCAGAGGATCTGAGGTCGCATTGACTGAAGAAGCCAACGGAAACAATTCATAGAAGACTATACTCCCCTCCCCAAGGCTCCTCCCCCCAAAACGGCTAAGAAATGAGTGTCGGGCAAGAATTCTTTTGGCAGCGCTGACTCTGTCTATTTGCGCTGTATACACACAGCGACAACAATTTTTCGTGCGTATCTTGAGATTTGTCGAAACTGTAGTTTGGGCCACAGGAATGTATATACGCAAAACCGTTATTTGGTCCATATTCGATACTTATATTTATTCGATATTTATTTTTGTGAATATTTACATTTATTTAATATTTAAATTATATATATATATATGTATTATGTTTAATATGTTTAATATGTTTATTTATTTATTTATTTGATATTTTTTTGATATATATTTATAATTTATAATAAAAATCTATATATAATATTAAATTATTATATATATATTTGTAATATAATGTTTGGTTATATATTTATATATTAAATATTTATTTGATATATTTTTTTTTTTTTAAATTGGCTTATTGTATTTATTATTTGTTTATTATTTGATATTTATTTGATATTATTTATAGTTTATTGAATATTAAATTAATATGTTTTTTTATTTTGTTTTTATTTTGATATATATTTGATATATGGTTTAATATTTTTATTTTGAAATATGGGAATTTTATATAATATAGATATTTAATATGGTTTTATTTTTTTATGGGAATTAATTTCTCGAAATATTTTAGATGTTTTAAAAGGTTTGGAATGATTATTGGGATATTTTGGAAAATGGCTTAATGTATTTGTTTGTTTGTTTTTTAATTTTGATTGAGAACTTGATGATACGATTTTTTTATTTTTATTTTTATATATGTGGATATATTTTTTGAGGTTAATAATTCGTGGATTCATTCTCACTTTGCTTAGGCGATTATTTTTGATTACGGTTTTTAATGCGTCTCGCGATCTATATTTGGAGAACGATAGCATGCTTTTTATACATTGTTTGATATATATAAAATGATTTAATTTATTGATGTATGAATTATAAAAAAATATCTTGCCGATACGGACTCTATAAAATTTGCTCTGTCTTTGGCACACCCACCACGACCTGGACATTGACCCCTGAGAGCTCGGCCCTTTTTTGGCACCCGCTTCAACTTACCCCGAATTATTGATTGAAATTGAATGGGAAATCACCTCCTAATCTCCAAAATACCGATTCAAACTACCAATCCAATGCCGAGCCCATTAATTCGCGCTAGGGGACAAGCGGCCAGCGGCCGCGTACAATTGGGGCACGCATAACTGAGAGCTCGCACGCGTGTTCTTGCAGCCCATCTGTATCACAGCTCTCGGGCTCGGGGTCGGACGCGCGCGCGTGCGCAGGCGAAGCCTGTGGCATCAGAATCCGGCGTCTCCGGCATGTCTCTTTTTGTCTCTCTCTCTTTCTTTCTCGGTGGTATCAGTTTCTTTGTCTGTCTGTCTGTCTCTGTGTCTGTGTCTGTCTCTGTCTCTGTCTCTGTGTCTGTCTTTGTGTCTGTGTGTGTCTGTGTGTGTCTGTGTGTGTCTGTGTGTGTCTGTGTGTGTCTGTGTGTGTCTGTGTGTGTCTGTGTGTGTCTGTGTGTCTGTGTGTCTGTGTGTCTGTGTGTCTGTGTGTCTGTGTGTCTGTGTGTCTGTGTGTCTGTGTGTCTGTGTGTCTGTGTGTCTGTGTGTCTGTGTGTCTGTGTGTCTGTGTGTCTGTGTGTCTGTGTGTCTGTGTGTCTGTGTGTCTGTGTGTCTGTGTGTCTGTGTGTCTGTGTGTCTGTGTGTCTGTGTGTCTGTGTGTCTGTGTGTCTGTGTGTCTGTGTGTCTGTGTGTCTGTGTGTTTGTGTGTCTGTGTAGTTGTGTTTCTGTCTCTCTGTATTTTTGTGTTTTTGTTTCTTTGTGTTTGTCTTTGTTTTTGTCGTTTATTTTGTCTCTGTGTTTTGTGTTTGTTTTTTGTTTTTCTGTTTGTTTGTTTATTTGAATTTGATATAAATATATAAGGTTTACTTAATATTATATAGGTTAATTGTTATGAATTTATGAAATTTAGGGTTTGATTTTTATATTGTAGAAAGAATTAATATAATGTTAGTTAAATATTTTTAGTTTTTGTTTTAATTCGATGATTTATAATAAAATATACAATGATTTTTTAATAATTATGATTAATGATATTTATTTTATTCTTTTAAACGAAATTAGTTTGGTTTTGTTTATATTTAAGATATTTTAATTAATATTAGTTTTATATATATAGTAATAATAATGCATAAAAATTAATAATTGATTTATTAAGATTAATAATCCATATATCTATATATATTTTTATTATTATTATTTTTTTAATTATCTAAATATTTATATATTAATATCGAATATCTAAATATTATTATTTTATACATATCAAGAAAGCATAACCCTCTCCCCTTTACCCTTTCCCTGCTTAAGGCCAAATAAATGGGAAACTTGTCGAAAGCCTTGGGGAAACTTCCGTAAGCCTTGCAAAAACTTCCAGAAGCCTTAGAGAAGCTTCGGGGAAAGGGGGGGGGGGGAAAGGGAAATTTAAACAAAGGTGCATACCCCTCCCTCCCCCTTTTCCCCCCCCGAAGCTTCCAATAACTTCCCCGAAGCTCCCCGAAGCTCCCGGTAACTTCCTCAAAGCTGCCGGAAGTTCCCGCAAAGATCCCGGACTTCTAAAGCTTCGGGCAAAGCAAAAAGGCAAAGGACGAAAAAAATAAAGGAGCATAAACGTAATAATATCTAAACTTATCATACCACCAGTCAGTAAAAAACCTTTAGGAGCCAAATATTTTAACAATATCATAACACTCCAATAACAATATTATAACATATCTCAAAAAGGGAAAAAGAATTCATGCTTTCTTAAACATCGTAATAACTTTAAAAATATCTATAATTCATCTTTAAATATTTTAAATTTTTAAAATTTCATTCCAAAACCATTTTTCTCAAGCATTTATTCGGTCTACCCATTTCTATCTCTATAAATATAAATTTATCCATAATTAAATTAACATATTTTTTATTTTATATTCTAAATTTATTATTCTCCTATCATAAGCTTCATCTCGCACGCTGCTAAAAAGCAGCGGGTCCCCGCTAATATACATTTGTATATATATGTTTTCCCCTCTGCCTTCATCCGATAAGAGTCCGGCATGCAACTAGCAGCAAAAAAGATGACCCACCGTGGATATTCAAGGTCCAAAGCGTCAAAGATCTGGAGAACATTTGGCTGAACCATGAAACCATGGCCTGATTCACTGCCATTAGCAGCGGGATCGTGGCCCATGCCATGCCCAACATCAAGACACCACGACAACCCCGGCGGTGAAGCTGTTGTGTGAAGCTGTTGGGATCTGCGTGGGGGGTTCCAACGGGCCCCGTTCCGTGGTGGTGCTCGTGATGATCACTGCGCTCTTCAGAAGCAGACTGAAACCATAGGATCATCAAAACTCTCCAAGTCTTGAGAAATCTCAAAAATAGAGGTTGAAACATTCGAAATGCTCTCCGGATGCTCAATATCTTCCATGGTCACAGGAAACCTGTCGGGCGCATTGGAACTCCACCAAGCAATGGACACCTTGGAAGCGTAGTCCCCAGCACCGCGCCTCCACAACGCCCAAAGCAGGGAGTCTGGTACATGCTTTTTGACGGCTAAATCGAAGGCTGTCTGATTTCTGCTGTTGCGCACATCCACCCGAGCACCGTTTTGGAGGAGCATATGCGCACAGCTGTAGCAACCACTCAAGATGCTCCGCATCAAGGGGGTCGCGTTGGTTTCATGATACGCCAGGGTCGTCATAGACGTCGGAGCCACTCTGTGCTTGAGCTCAAAGGCAGTGAACACCAACTTCGACAAAGTGTTTCTTTTTTGCACCACTCCATCCTTGTCACAACCCATTTGGAGCAACACGGAAATCGTTTCAGGGCTTCCATGCCCAACTGAGGTGGCAAAGCCAATCGCTTCCCTCTGCGAAGCAGCATGAGGGGGAAGTTTCAGTACGTCCTTGAGGACCTTGGTGGCTCCCATGGTGCAGGCTTGATCAAAGGCATTGGTGTCAAAAATGCTCGTCAATGTTGGATCCGCACCGGCCTCAATGAGAATTTTGGCTCCTTCCGCGTTGTCGGAATTGGACACGTAGAACAATGGAGTGCTGCCCCCGGGGTCTTGTTTGTTGGGATCTGCTCCGAAACGAAGCAGAACTCGCATTGCCTCGTTGTGTTGTTGCCCTGCGCAGATGGATACTGCTGGAGTCCCGTTGACAAACATCACCAGGTTTTGCACCTTCCGGATGTAGTCGTTGGGATCTGCACCCTGCAACAGCAAAGCTTCAATCACCTCGGGTTTTCCACCCAAAGCGGCGTACAGCAACGGCGACCACCCAGCTCTGTCACGATCCGAAATCTTCTCAAAACCATTCTGCTGAAGGAAGTCCTTGACAATCTGCTGGGGGGACGAAGCTGCATAGCCGAGACCTTCTTCGAACCCGGCAGGTAGGGTGTCAGTGTTCCTCATAAGGACGGACTGGTGATGCAAAAGAAAACGGTACCTGGGAAAATCCCGCTTTCTCAGTGAGGTGTGCAACTGCTTCTGCACCACTGCCTTCACCAACTCTCCTACCACTTTTCGGTCTCTGGGTATGGTGAATTCGCCATCACCCGGCGATTTCGAGATGGAATATCCGGCAGCCAGGGACACCTGCCGCGGGCTCTCTATGATCAATGTCAAGCCGTTGCTGACAGAAAGGTCCCGCGCCGCAGCTTCCGCTCTGCACCAGCCCCTCTGTTGCCATGACTCAGTGCTCAAAAACGATCGACTTTCATGTGCCATCAGCGGACAAAGAGCTACAAAGAAGTCACACTTGTCGATGTAGGCAGGGATGCTGGCAATCGCATTCCTCTGATCCTGAAACTGGTTTGCACTTACTGATCGGCTTCGAGCCTCGATGGCATATTGCGGGATGCAGAAGTAGTCGTACCAAACCGAGATCGGAGTGGCAGTCAACTGGGAAGCTTTGAAGCCTTGAGCTGATCCGCCTGCGATTCTGAAGACGAACTCCGTCCAAACATTTGGCTGAGCAACAGTGCTGCCTGACAGGAGATTGGACATAGCCTGTTGGAAGATTTTCAGCTGTTTCCCGTCCGGGTCTGGGTGTTGTTCTGCGGTCCACTCATGAGAGATGAACATCGCCTTGCCATGAGCAGGATCAAAGGCTTCGAGCAAGCCCTCATGCAACAACTCCTGGTGGGGCCTTACTTCCGTCATCTTCAAGACGGCCTCCATTGGAACCACGTACATCGGAAAGTCCGTAGGCAACTCCTTCGGTGTTGCCAAACATGCAGCGCGATCCTCCAATGGAGTCCGGGGCATGTCCCCAAGACAAACCATCTCTTTGATTTCGGAGCTACTCACCTCAGTGCCTCCACAGATCAGTGCTGGGAAGAATCCTTCCCTTGAGCACAACATCACCATTTTCATTGCGCATGTGTCAGGATGCGCAGCGTAAGAACCACATGCCATCTCTACCAAATCCATCCACGGCTTTCAATCTCGTTTCATCATGATGAATCAAAATCAATCAGCATGAATCGAGTAATGGCAACCGAGTATGAGTGAACGGTTGGTTTAGAAGGCTTAGTTTCGTGAAACTCTGGCCACTCAGGAAATACAGCCACTCAAGGACCACTGACACAGCCAGGGTCGCCTTCAATGCGGCCATGTCAAAGGCTGCCTGTGGTCCCAAAACTTCTCTGTCTCTGTCTCAGTCTCACTCTCTGTCTCAGTCTCAGTCTCAGTCTCAGTCTCTGTCTCTGTCTCAGTCTCTGTCTCTGTCTCAGTCTCAGTCTCAGTCTCAGTCTCAGTCTCAGTCTCAGTCTCAGTCTCAGTCTCAGTCTCAGTCTCAGTCTCAATCTCAGTCTCTGTCTCTGTCTCAGTCTCAGTCTCAGTCTCAGTCTCAGTCTCAGTCTCAGTCTCAGTCTCAGTCTCTGTCTCAGTCTCAGTCTCAGTCTCAGTGTCTGTCTCTGTCTCAGTCTCAGTCTCTGTCTCAGTCTCAGTCTCAGTCCCAGTCTCTGTCTCTGTCTCTGTCTCAGTCTCAGTCTCTGTCTCAGTCTCTGTTTTCTGTCTCTGTCTCAGTCTCAGTCTCCGTCTCCGTCTCCGTCTCAGTCTCTGTCTCTGTCTCTGTCTCTGTCTCAGTCTCAGTCTCAGTCTCAGTCTCAGTCTCAGTCTCAGTCTCAGTCTCAGTCTCAGTCTCAGTCTCTGTCTCAGTCTCTGTGTGTCTCTGTCTCAGTCACAGTCTCTGTCTCTGTCTCAGTCTCTGTCTCAGTCTCAGTCTCTGTCTCAGTCTCAGTCTCAGTCTCTGTCTCTGTCCCTGTCTCTGTCTCTGTCTCATCTCAGTCTCAGTCTCAGTCTCAGTCTCAGTCTCAGTCTCTGTCTCAGTCTCAGTCTCTGTCTCTGTCTTTTTGTTTTTCTCTCTCTCTCTCTCTCTTCTGTTAATATGCATGCATCTATAGGCACATCATTATGTATAGCATGTGGACACATCATCTGTGTCTGGACATCTGGGCTCCTAGGGCCCTTGAGCTATTCGCATCGTGGAAAACATCTTAGGGTCAGCTGCTGCAGACAACCATCAACTCACATCAGTTGATTTCAACATGGTAGCGGAGCAGTGATCCCCTGGAAAAGATCCAAGGCATCGGGGTGAGCTCCAAAACATCAGCAGGTAGTATCGTAGAGTAACATCACACACCAGCAACGACAGCAATGGCAACAGCATCAGCATCGACACCAGCAGAGGAGCAGGTAAAGAGCATATATCAAAACAAGATCACACCACCCATCTTTGATGGAGACTACAGCAACTTCGAGGAGTGGAGATACAAGCTCACAGGATCATCAATCCAACATTTCCCAGACTACTGCAACAATCAGAAAGGTCAGCAGCCCCCATCACAGACAATGTCATCAGAGCAGGAGC
This sequence comes from Effrenium voratum, assembly GCA_963377175.1. NCBI lineage: Eukaryota > Dinophyceae > Suessiales > Symbiodiniaceae > Effrenium > Effrenium voratum. The sequence goes on along the minus strand of CAUJNA010000499.1, from coordinate 117,076 downwards.
CGACACCATCGAGGAAGGAGAAACCTGGATCAGGTTAGCATCAGAACTTCAGTTCATCTTGGTCAATATCACCAAAGGTCCAGCAGCAACAGTACGCCGCCAAATGGGTCTGACATCAAACGGACTCGAGACTTGGCGACAGTTGGTCACAGGTTAGCGTCAGAACTTCAGTTCATCTTGGTCAATATCACCAAAGGTCCAGCAGCAACAGTATGTCGTCAAATGGGTCTGACATCAAACGGACTCGAGACTTGGCGACAGTTGGTCATCAGATTCTCCATCCCAGTCGGTACCCGATCCACAGGTTACCTCACCAAGCTTCTCAAGCCATCATTCGATGAAGTCAAGTTTGAGGAATCATTCGCAACATGGGAACTTGAGATCAACAGATATGAAAGGGACAACTCAGCAGTCCTTCCAGACAGCATCAAAATTGCAGTGTTGCTCAACGAAACTCGTGGAGCACTTCAGCAGCATCTACAACTCACAGCATCACACGTTACAGACTATCAGCGCATCAGAACAATCATCATTGAGTACTATCGAGCAGCAGCATCATTCAGCAGAATGCAACAACTCAACGGACATCAGCCCCAAAGATGACAAAGGTCCAGCACCAATGGACATCGGAGCAAGATGGAAAGGAAAGAACAACAAAGGAAAAGGTAAGAAAGGACATGACAAGGGTAAAGGAAAATCATTTGGTAAAGGAAAAGGCTTTGGCAACAACTACTACAACAACAAAGGAAAAGGCAAACACTACGGTCCCATCGGACAAGGCAATCCTTTGAAAGGATCAACAAAAGGCAACTATGGAAAGGGCAAACAACAACATCACAAAGGCAAAGGTAAGGACGACACAATGACATGCTACAAATGTGGCCAACAAGGTCACTCGCCAGGAACTGTAGAGTTCCCATCTACAACTACGACATGGGAGATCAGAACAACATGTCTGATCCAACATACAGTTGGTTCAACGATCCACAACAATACGATGCATCTTATAAATGGGGTGTGATGGATGTTGTTCTTGATATTTTGCGAACGTCGCGGTGACTTTTGCTTTTTGGTCTCACTGATGTCTAATATGTCTGCACGCCATGTTTCCATTGAAGACAGGATTATTCATTTGAGGTTCGTGCAGCGCTCATGTACCACGGGTAATGTATTGGGGGGTCCTTGAACTATCTATTGGCATAGGTTCTAAACGAAGGAAACGTCAATGGCTTACTATGGTAAGCAGCGATCAATGTCCACACAAAAACGGCCAAATGTCCACACAAAAACAATCAAATGTCCACAAAAACACGGCGACATGTCAACAAACGAACGGCCAACTGTCCACACAAAAACGGCCAACTGTCCACAAAAAACGGCCAACTGTCCACAAGAAAACAAATGTCCACAAAAAACGACCAACAAGTCAACAAAATACGGCCAAATGTCCACACAAAGACAAAGGTGTGGAATGTGCAGAAGAAAAAGAGGCCAACTGCCTACAAGAAAAGGGGCAAAACAAATTAAGCGTTTGTTAGTAAAGATTGAGCAGACGATGCGACAATGTGCGTGAAAGTCCAGGAAATGGTACCACATGTTCACAATACGAACGTCAGATTTCAGGTGGACTTGAGATTTGCAATAGGAGTCTTGAGCAAGCCGACGCTGAAATTGAGGCCTGAACGTTTCCTTGTCAATCATTTTGGAAAGTCGAGAGACTCCAGGGCAGACATTTTTGTCAACATTGGGCGGACATTTTGTGGACAATTTTTGTGGACAGTTTTGTGGGCAATTTTTGTGGACAGTTTTGCGGACAACTTTGCGGACATGTTTGTGGACAACTTTGCGGACATTGCGCGTACATTTTGTGGACATTGCGCTTACATGTTGTGGACATTGTGCGGACATTTTGTGGACATTGTTCGGACATTTTGTGGACATTGTGCGGACATTTTGTGAACATTGTGCGGACATTTTGTGGACATTGTGCGGACATTTTGTGGACATTGTGCGGACATGTTGTGGACATTGTGCGGATATTTTGTGGACATTGTGCGGACATTTTGTGGACATTGTGCGGACATTTTGTGGACATTGTGCGGACATTTATGCGGACAGGAGCAGATTTCAGCTCTGAAATAGATAGTTTCTAAACTTGGAACTATCAAATTGTATCAGTACGAAAGGGCAATATGCAGGGGCAGCTTAGAGCCGAAAGCCAATGGACAAATGAAACCCAAGTCTACAAGTTAAGAAGGACAATGCACAAGTTGGAAGAGGAACGTTCTGCAACTGAAAAGCCAAAGGCTCCACAACTTGGACACCCAAAAGCCCACAGCACAACCCATGTTCACAAGTTGAAAACCCAAAGGCTAGCATGTTATAGCAAGTCTGCAGCTTAAAAACCCAATTTCTACATATACCGTACAACAAAATTCTCAAAAGCCTGCAGCATGTCCAAAACCCAGGCGAATATGAAAACATATGTTGCAACCTGAGAAAAAAAACACATATCCTGTAATTACAGATAAGCCCCATAAGAAAGGTGGAAAAACAAATTGCAACCAACAATAGTGGTGAACAATACACATCAAACAAGAAACATTTCAAAATCAGGAAAACACTGGACACATAACAAGCTTAAAGAATCAGCTACTGGTAATGGAAGAACGAATCTTAGGATTAGATAAAGCACAAGACTAACATCCCTAACAGGGAGCCACCCGTAGGCTTAGATGGCAAGCCAGTCTTACATCTACAAACACATATGGACAAACACCGCAAAAACATGGGAATCATCCGTGGACAAATGCTTCAAGAATACGAGCGTCTGTGGATGACCGGTTGAAAATGAAGAAAAAACGTGGACAAAAGGCTGGAAAAAAGAAGAAACTCCGTGGACAAAAGGCTGGAAAAAAAAGAGGAAACTACGTGGTCCACGGCTTGTAGATGGCCGTTCTGTTTCGGACCTGTGAATTCAAATGGAATCCCGCCGTGCCCTCTGGCTCCGTACAGGCATTTGTTTTTGTGTGTGTGTGTGTGTAGAAAAGGGCCGGCATGCAGCTTTGAGAAGGGCATCTTCTGGCTTCGTCGGGACCTACCCCAAGGGCGTTTACATTGGTAGCGGAGCCTACCGGCTTGGTGGGGGTACCGGAGGAGGAAGCGATTGATGGTGAGGCGGGGTCGCCTCACACGGGTTCAAATCAATCTACGACCTCTTGGGGGCGCCAGTGGACTTCGGAGGAGTGGGAGCAGTGGTACCACTCAGACCAGCCTTGGTGGGGATGGGCTACGACGAACTACCCGCGGAGCAACGGCAGTGGCTGGGACCGTGGTTCGGACTTTGATGATCGAGACAGAGGAGGAGGTACGGACAAGATCACGGTGCCGGACTTCAACGCGGAGGATGACCGGGACGGTGTGAAGGCCCGAGGCTACTTGCGGAAGATCGAGGCTTGGCGGAGGGTCACGAAGATCAAGACCTACAAGCAGGCGCTAATGCTCTACAACCACCTATCAGGCCGAGCCTGGAGGGACGCGGAGGAGCTCGAGATGGGCCGGCTTGACGGCGAGGACGGCGTCGAGTACTTCACGCAGTGGATTCGCGAGAGGTACCTGGACAAAGAGGTGGTGAAGGTCGGCAAGCACATGACTGACTTCTTCAAGAACTTGAAGAAGGCACAGAACCAGGACGTGAAAGACTTCAACCGGGAGTTTGATCGACAGACCGGGAGACTGAAGGAGGTTGGCTGTGCCCTGCCGGATGTTTGCCTGGCGTGGTGGTACGTTGACAAACTCAGGTTGGACAACGCGACCGAGCTCAACCTGCTCTCCTCGACCGGGAACAACTACAGTTTGGACAAGCTGCTGCAGGATGCCGGTGATCCAAGACCGCGTCAATCGACGTCTATGGGAACAAGGCGGACGACGCGGAGGAGACCAACCACAAAGGAGGAACCAGCAGGCGTATGTGACCGAGGACCACGGAGATGATGATGACTGTATCGAGGACGAGCTCGAAGGCAGCGACGAGTCGGCAAAGGGGGACGAGACCGAGGACGAGGTGACCGAGGAGGCCTACGTGACTTACCAGAACGCGAAGGCCAAGTACAAGGCGATCGTGAATGCAAGGGGCATCACCATGAAGGCCAAGACGGACGAGAGGATCAAGGCGGCAAAGGCGAGGAGCTACTGTTCGGCATGCAAGAAACGAGGACATTGGCATCGGGATCCTGAGTGCCCTCTGAACAAGGGCAAGAACAACGCTGGAGACCGCAAAGAACCACATCAAGCACAGTACTGCCACGTGGCGTACATGGCGGGTATCTACAAGACGGACACGCTCTATGGCATCACCGACTGTGCATGCACTCGGACCGTGGCGGGACGAGACTGGGTCAAGAAGATGATCAAGTATGCGGAGCAGTACGGGGTTCCCCACTTCATCATGAAGCAGGACGAGGTGTTCAAGTTTGGAGGACCGGACACGTTTCCTTCGCGCCGGGCACTTGTGGTGTGGCTGGAAATCAAGGAAAGGCCGTTTGCTTTACGGATCTCGGAGGTGGAATGCCCGTTGCCGCTGCTCCTGAGCCGGGGGGCACTGGCGATGCTTGGCATGCGCTACGACCTCGAAGGCCACAAGGCAGACTTCGGAAATCTGGGCGCGGCCGGTTTGGAGTTGGGCATGACGGAGACAGGACACCCCACTGTTCCTGTGACGGGCCGGCGGACCATTTGGCCAGATTGGCCATTTCGTACAGATTGGTCAACGGTCGAACTTTACATTGAGTCGAAACCGCATGGATGCTATATGGTGCGGCCGCTCCGGGATCCTGATGTGGGACAGGGACAGGTTTTATACCCCAAGAAGACTCCCCATAATCAGCGTCAGAAACTGATTGGGCCCGTGGTTTTGGGAATGGTGGAGGACTTGCCCTTACATGAAAGACTTCTGGATCGAGGACCGTGACCAGTTGGTGCGTATCCACGTGACACCGGGGAGCATGTCGAAATCAGCCATGAGTGGGAGCGGAACACGGAGAACTGCCGGTTGAGATTATGGATTGGCCGGAGCTGTTTTTCTCGAAGTACGGCGGAGGCTCCCACCCTTAGAACTTGCAATTCGTTGGATGTACAACACCTCGCCATGGAAGATGCGCAAGGCGGAGCTGATCAAGGAGCTCGAACAGAGAGGGGTGTACATCGATCCGGCATGGACTGTGCCGGAGCTACGGGCAACGGTGCTCGAGAACCGGGAACTGGTTGCCAAGATGGCAATGGGTCTCTCACGCTTCAACCTGGAGGAGCTGACGAAGATGTGCGTGGACCTCAAGATCGCATTGCCTACAAAGCAGACCAAGGGGGAACTTACGAAGCTCTTGAGGACAGCCTACAGCGGGCACGCGAACGAGGAGATCGACTTTGGGCGCCACAAGGGAACTCTTTACAAGGACGTACCGATGGAGTACCAGAAATGGGCGATCAAGGAGACGGAGGCGAACGAAGAGCCATCGCTCAACCTGGTGAAGTTCACGGTGTGGCCAAGAAGAACCTCGAGGCCAAGAAGGTGAAGGCGCTGGAGGTGGATATCGAGGAGGTTGCGGTGATACCTGTGCCCGACACCAAGGTGGACACCAAGGTCATGGTGGATATGAAGGTGACAACCAAGGCGGCGAACCAGGACAAGAACAAGAAGATGGCGACGACTTCCACGACTGCCAGGAAGAGGGAGACGGCGACCGACTCAGACGACTCATGGATGAGGATGGAGACGCAGTCAGATCCGGAGGCTCTGGAGAAGATCATGCAGCTGGAGACGGAACTGGCTTTGCTGAGAAGGGCGCAGCACATCGACCCTCGAGGAACGAGGTCAAGCGGAGGCAGTACTGGCAGCGGAGAAAGTGCTTGATGCAGGAAGCCAGGATCGCTCGGGAAATCCAGAAGCTTGGTGTCGACGCGGCGGCGAAGACCTATGGCGAGAACGGCGCGGGCGATGACAAGGACTACCAGGAGGGCATGGACCGGGACTTGGACAACAACGGCGGCTTCGACCAGGACGAGGAGTTGGACATCGGCAAGTGCCATGGGAAAAGGGTGAAGAAGGCGACAAGGAAGATGTTGACATCCTGGGTCCGGAAGTCTTGGCAAGCCTTTGCGCTTTTGACGTCAGCCCTGGCGACACCTTTGCTGGCGGAAGCCCAGGCTACCTTAGTAGAGCCGATCCTGGACATCAAGAATGTCTTCTGCAGACCAGAGGTGAACGAAGAGCAGCCCTATGTGCTGGAGATCTTCTCGGGAAAGGCAAGAATAACCCAGGCTTTCGCGGCAAAAGGGAAGGTGGTGATGGAGCCTCGGGATATATGCAACGGCCACGACATAAGGAGTCCAGAGACGAGAAGGGCGATCCTAGACGACATTAACGAGTTCAAGCCGAAGCTGGTCTGGTTGGCACCACCCTGTACGTTTTGGAGTACATAGACAAGGATAAACTTCCATGGCCGCGAACAGGAACTTCGGAGGAGACGTAGTAAGGAGAGGGTTTTCCTGGAATTGGTGGAGGAGTGCGCGAGACTGCAGGTCGCGGGTGGAAGACACTTCATCATGGAAAACCCCGAACACAGCGCCATTTGGGAAGTCAACCGGATAAAGAACGTCAAGAAGGACCTGAGGCTGCACGAGTCCAACTTGGACATGTGCGGCTACGGATTACAGGCAGTTACAGATGGACGAGCCTTGAAGAAGCCGACCAAGCTGCTGGTGAGTCACTACGGTATGGCTGAGGACCTGGGAAGGCGTTGCAACCGGCAGCACGACCACGGACAAACGGCAGGGACAAACACTGCGGCCTCGGCATGTTATACGTGGGAGTTCGCGAGGGCCGTGGTGCGCGCGACAGAGAAGGTAGAGAAGATGCTGCATTCAGCCTATGTGGCGGACGTTGAGATCGGCATGAACGACGAAGAAGGCGACGAGGAGCTGGTGGCGGACCACGAGTGGCAGGGTGCGGCTGGTATAACGCTGCCGAAGACGGTTCCCAAGCAGATGGCGGCGGCTCTCAGACGGGTACATCAAAATCTGGGACATCCAAGCAACACTGATCTAGCCCGGCATCTTCGTCTGAGCGGCGCGACAGATGCGGCTGTGAAGGGTGCAGAGCAGCTTCGGTGCCAGACATGCCTATGCACGAAGAGACCAGGGCCTCAAAGGCCGGTGAAGCTGGTGCTACCGATGGACTTCAACGACGAGGTTGCTGTGGATATATTCTACTTGTACGACAAGGACCAGATGAAACACACTGTACTGTCGGCAATGGACATGGCCTCCGGGTACCACGTGTGTCGGACCATCACAAGCAGACTCTCCAAGGACCTGGCAGAGACTGTGCGACAGATGTGGCTGGAATGGGCTGGGTCGCCAAAGAGGATGGTGTGCGATCAGGAGCGCGGTTTTCAGAAGGACTACGTTGACCGTATGGAGCAGCAGCAGATCCACGTCAAGTACATCGCTGGACAGGCTCATTGGCAACTGGGGTCACTGGAGAGGCAACAAGGGTGGCTTCGGTCTATGTGGGATAAAGTTGTGGAGCACGAGGGCATCGACTACACGGAGGTGGACTGGACGCTAGCCCAGTTGGTCCACGCCAAGAACAGTCTGAGGAGACGAGACGGGTACTCACCCTCGCAATGGGTATTTGGTGTGGAACCACGTATGGAGCACGGACTGCGAGATGGAGGACATGACGGTCAAGGACAGCCTGACACGGTAGGAGGAGCATGGAGCCGGAAGACGGCTTTGCAACGGGCAGCGAGAAAGGCCTTCTACGAGAGCCAGGCGAACGAGACGATGAAGAGGGCGGCCCTCGGACGACCTCGAGTCCGGAGGCACGAGTATCAGACCGGCGACATCGTCTACATCTATCGGGTGATGAAGACTGCGGGCGGTGCTGGGCGAGTACGGCAAGGTGCTGGACAGTGGATAGGCCCGGGCACAGTGATCGGCAGCGAGGGCGAGTCAATATGGGTGTCGCGTGGGGGACGGTGTTTGTTGTGTGCCAAGGAGCACTTGCGACCGGCTGAGTCTGAAGAGCTGGGCACGTTGTTTCAAGCACAGTCAATGCAGCGGGATTTGAAGCGACTGATGGAACGGATCGAGGACGACGACGTGGAGGATGAGGAGATCTTCAAGGAAGTGCCGGCCGTTCTGGAAAAGACCGAGGCAAACCAAGTGGCGTCAGACCGGAAAAGATCCTGGCCAGATGGGGTACCTCGCAAGAGGATGAGGCAGAAAGGGCCTATACCAGCGCCTGAAGAGATGGAGTTGGACGATGAGCCCTACACGCCCAGCCCCCTGACGAGGCGCTTTGGACGACACAGAAGAGGACACCTAAGACTATGGCTAAGCAACAGGACAAGGAGATCGCGTGGAAGGACATCCCGGAGAATGAGAAGCCACTCTACTTGCAGGCCGAGCAGAAGCAGTGGCAAGAGCACCTGCTGTATGGGGCGGTGCGGGTCCTGAGCGTGGACGAGAGCAGGCGTGTGAAAAAGGAGGTTGATCCTAGTCGCATCTTGACGGCCCGCTTCGCATACCGGGATAAGAACGCGGCAAAAGAGGAGAGCCGACCCGAGCGTACCACCGAAGCCAAAAGCCAGGCTCTGTATAGCCGGGCACCGCGACCCTAACCTGACAACCGGAACGTTAAACACGGAAGCCCCTACGGTCACGAAGAGCTCGCTGTGGACACTATTAGCAGTTGCGGCTCAGATGGAGTGGAAACTGGCAGCTGGGGACATCCAGGCGGCGTTCCTGAACGGTGAGGAAGCACGCAGGGATCTGTACATGCGACAGCCTGTCAGAGGACTTCCCGGCATGCACGAGGAGCAGATTGTGGAGGTGGTGAAGGGCATCTTCGGACTGGCTACATCGCCGAGGCTGTGGTGGAAAAGATTGGCATCCGAGCTCACGGCCATGGAAATTTGCATCAAGGGAGAAAAACTCACACTACACCACCATGTGCTCGATAGTTGCATGTTTATCCTCCGCGACGAGAGCGGTGAGATGCGGGGTGCCCTGGTGACGCATGTCGACGACATCTTGCTCGCGGCCCCTAAGGAGGAGATCACAGAACTACAGAAGAACCTGTCGGGCATCTTTCCTATATCAGAGTGGGAGAGCGATACCTTCGAGTACATCGGTTCGGACATTGAGCAGAACGACAACGGCATCCACGTGGGACAGAGCAGCTACGTCAAGTCGAGGTTGGAGACCGTGGACATCCCGAAGGGCGTGAATCCGGAGGATGTGGCGGACGAGGTCACGAGGTTGGACAATCAGTCCGTGGTAGGAGGATTGTCCTGGTTGGCATCACAGACCAGACCGGACTTGCAAACAGGAGTGTCAATGGCGCAGAGGAAGCAGAAACACCCGACCTACGCGGACGTCAAGGAGACGAATAAGGTGGTGAAGTTGGCACAGGAGAATAAGGACGAGAGGCTGATCTTCCGGAAGGTGGGCGAGAAATGGGAGGACCTGGTGATCTTGGCCTTCCACGATGCGGCCTGGGCCAACGCACCGGAGGTGCGCGAAGAGGCTGGCGACTTGGAGATGCCAAACGGCGTGGGGATCTACTCGCAGTTGGGGCACATACTGATGCTGACCCACAGAGACGTCTTGGAGGGTAAGGAGGCGAACGCCATGATCTGCGGGTGGAAATCGCACGCTTGCGATCGGGTTTGCAGAAGCACTTTCGCTGCGGAGACGATGGCGGCTATGGAAGGGCTCGAGAGCGCGATGGCCTTCCGGGCGAGCTTGGTGGGGACCTTGCTGGGGGGAGGCCTGAGCGAAGAACGTTGCCGGCATGTCATCCCGATCGTGCCGATCACCGATTGCAGATCGCTCTATGATACGGCCAAACGTGAAGGCGGACCAAGGGCTCCTTCAGAGCGACGGCTGGTGGTGGACCTGGCAGCACTCCGGCAAATCTTGGAGGACGAGAACAACACATGGGGCCGGAAGCTCGCTTGGCCGACCGCGATGCGGTGGGTACCTACGGACTATCAGATGGCAGACGTCCTCACAAAGGTGAAGAATGCTAAGACGTGGTGGGCGTCAGCTAGGTCTGTAAAGCTACCTTTTGGCCAGAGGGCAACATAGACTCGGGGCGTGTGAATTCAAATGGAATCCCGCCGTGCCCTCTGGCTCCGTACAGGCATTTGTTTATGTGTGTGTGTAGAAAAGGGCCGGCATGCAGCTTTGAGAAGGGCATCTTCTGGCTTCGTCGGGACCTACCCCAAGGGCGTTTACAGGACCAATTCGTCATCGACGTCCACATCGTAATTACATTGGTGAAAAATGCGTCAGTCCATCATGCTCAATCTGGTTCTTCGCATTTATAGGGTGGAAATGACTCGCAAACAAAACTCCAACGACGTGCGCTTTTTTTCCGCCAAACTACTCAAAATCCGCCATGCATTTGTCGTGCAAAGCTGCGCACATCTTGGATAGTTTGGTGAGAAAGTCACCCGCGGTTGTGGCTCCTACATGTTTTCGCCGCATCCATTGATAAACCATTTTTTGGATATCAGGGTTCACAATTTATTCATTGGCCTTTTTGATTTTAGCTACCAACTTCGGTAGCCAGCTCTTCAGGGATAACCAACTGCGATCTATGATTTGTGTTCCACTTAGGGTTGAAATCAGACTGGAGTTCGGGACGTCAAAAAGCTTTGTGAACACTTTTAGTTGATGTGAAACACTATCATGTTTTAGAGCTAAGTCTTTACAACAGCCAGCCCACGCACGGTTGCCGTCGGCAAAAATCACACTTCCCTTCTTGCGAATCTTTCGGAGCAATCCAGAAGCTTGAATTTGACTGTTGCTTTCTGTAGGTGGGCGAGCACCGGGCACGGAAACCTGAGACATGAAAGACAACAGGTTTTATTAATGCAACATATACATCTCATTGTTGCAACAGAGATTGTAGAGGAAACGGCTTCCACAGGAACGTGATCAGCGCCCCACCCCACCCCAATGGCGTAGCAGCACAAACGTGATAACTGTGTGGCGTAGCAACAACAAACGGTCATCAGTGCCACCCCACCCCAACCCCACGTCATGTGAAATACGTAAAAAAAAACTGCTAAAAACGAACGGCCGTCTGTAAGCCGTGGTCCAACTACATGGACAAAAGGCTGGAAATTAAAAAGAAAAAACGTGGACACTTTGTGGACAAACAGGGCGTCCAACCCACATACTGAAAGCAGTTATGAAGCGGATATACTAAAGACAAAGCGGATAGTTCACGAACCCCCCAAAACATGTAATTACTAACAGGCTATTATTATGTATATGATAAATGTACATAGTTTTCTTGTTTTGCAAAAACATGTTCTTCGATAAAATGTTTTTCCTGCACACTGCACCCCTTCTTTCATGTTCTGTTAAAGTTTGTGCCAGGCAATAACACCAATGAACAACTCGTTACACATGTTCAAACTAAGATTAGGACAAACAAATCAAACGTATGACGACCCTCAGGCCGATACAGCCCAGCATGGCATTTCATGAGGCAAATTCCTACTCTTTTACAAATTCTAGGAGCAATATATTTTCCAACATGTTTCGCACAATTCTGCAACAAGGTTTGATGTTGGCTGACTGGTTGCCCGTGGTTGTTGTTGTTTTCTTGTGGGGAGGGGGGGGGGTAAGGGGAATAGTTCGCCCCCTCATTCAAAACAACAAGCTGCAATATGTTGCATCAATGAAGCAATACAGCGTATGGATCTTTGTGGATCAGTTCCGGCACGCTCTCTTCTGTTCTTGCCTGGTCAATGTCACGCAGGCTGTTTCAGGGTGCTGTGGCACGATTGCCTGGTGCTGTTGCATGGCTCTGCTGGCGAGCATGACGGACACAGGACGGGTGCGCTCGTAGGGTGCTGCGCTGGGGCCAACCATAGGCAACAGCCAACACCAAACACATGCCTTGCCATCAGGGGTCTATGCTGGCTTTCATATTTTTTTTGACTCAAAAAACTAACAAAACAACACCCCAATGCACTCACTCCAATTAATAAGAGGAGAACGCCTGCATGTGCTTGCCCGCTCGCCCGCCCTGCCACCCCCCCCCCATTCCACGCCAGACTAGGATCCGAATAGGTTTCATGCACATCAACAAAACCACCTGTGCACACATACAATTCATCCATGCACACACTGTGGGTCAAAAAGCCTGGACCATGCTTCTGCGTGCGTAGGCAAGCTCACTTTCATGACCTTGAATATGTATGGATCACTGAAACGCAACCAGGACCATAATCAGTGCATTTTCTTTGACTTTTTCGGCTGGCATTAGCTTCTGCGGTCTGCCATGATAGGCGCTGGCCGATCTCATTTCTCCTTCTTGGCCTCTTTCTTTGGCTCTTCCTTCTGTTTTGCTTCACCTTCCTTCTTGTCCTCTCATCCCACAAATCAACAATGCATCCACAAAGCAACACAAGTGGTGCACACCTCCAGCTCAGCTGGGCGTCGTTCTCTCCACTTCCTGGCTTCTTGCGGAGCGTGTTCATACACACATCAAGCCCGAAAACAAGGTTTCACGTGGAGTTCAGTCAAACAGCTCAACTGCAAGGCTGCAAGGCGTCCTCAACAGCCACTGGCACAGCTGATACATTGGTATCTGAGCTGAAGTGCTTCCACAGAGCGACAATGAGCTATCATATCTGGCTAAGGCGACAACTGGAAGTGCAAACGTCAGGAAGAACCTTAGATTCTTATGTAATGTGATTTTCTAGCTTCCCATGCTCCCTCTTCCTCCCAAAGCATCCTGGCATATGTTCGTTCAATCCCTCACACCTTTAACATGTCCATGCTCATGCCCACACGCCTTGTGTTGCTTTGTTCTCTCCTTCCGTGCATTTTGTAGATTTATTCCTTTTCTTCTTCGTGGCATATGCATTCAACTATTCCAATCTTCTACTCCTGAACTCTTTACCAGGTCCTGCTGCAAATATCCTGCTTCCGGTGGCTCTTGCGCTGAGCCTCATGCAGTGGAGGACCTTTGTTCTTCCAGTCGCTGTTGTGCACAGCTGCCTGGGCCTGCAGTGTGTAGGCAGGTTCTTCGCTCCAAATGCATCACAAGTCACGTCATAAAGTGTCTTGGCATGTCTTGGCTCGCAAGACGGATTTGTATGCCACTTACGCATGCACTTGATTCATTACGGACTTGTGGCCACCGGCATGCCGCCTGTGCCCTCAGCTGGGCCCACACTGAAGCAGACAGCTGCTGCATCTGACACACGCGGATTGGCCATGAGTCAGATACAACTTCAAGGCCTCAATGCCTCAAGGCCACAGGTCGGCAGAAAGCAAATTCGAAGCACAAAGGAAATTGCGAAATTGCACACTTCTGGCCTTCTCGATGGCTTCAGGACCTGGCCCATTGCAACGGGTGTCCCATGTCTAGATCCAAGGCTTGCCAGGCACACTTTCAGAGTACTCCACCCAATCCTGGGCATGTCACAGCATGTCACAGCATGTCATAGCATGTCGCAGACGAGCCGGAAGCTGAGGCCACGCTGAGCTTCACGCTCGTGGAAGGTCTGGGGGCCTCTGGCCTCAGAGAGCGGGCAATGTGAGACGAAGCCGGAAGAGAGGCCACGATGATGCCACGGTTACCCTCCACCCGACGCAAACTTGCACCAACTTGTCGGCCACGCCTCTTCTGATGGATGATGTGACTTTATGCAGCAAATCCAGCGCTGCTGTGGCTACTTCACCTGGAGTGGGAAACTAATATCAAGATATAATTGGAATGTCGCTTTGTTGGACATGCTTGTTGCCCAGCCTCCTTCAGCCTTTTTCCCAAAACAAACCATGGCCATGCGGAGAAGAGACAACTGGGCAGCCTGAGCAAGACTGCCCCGAGGCAAATGGCCAACAGTCAAACACCCACCTCCTCCCGAGAAAGATCGTTTTTGGCCAGCCGCCTCAACGCAACGTGGTGCTCAATCCCTATTCGTACACATGGTGCACAGTTGAACGGCTGTGGATCCCAGCTCTAAGATCTGCATGTCTTCTTTGGACAAAGAGCCGCCCAGCGTCTCTGTAGACATGGCGAAGCCTTTGGAACAAGCGCCATGGTCAAAGGCGTCACAGGCACCAAATTGCCAACATGCCGGGGGACAAGACGCTGCCCAAGCACTGTCAGCCTCAGTCGCCAAGGCTTTCGCTGGAATGGCTGACTTGAACGCAGCCTGTTCGTTCTGCTTGCGAGTCCTTCAGAGATCAAATCACGGGCAAACACAGTGCCATGGCAAACACAGGCCTTTGCAGCATCTCCATCTCCTGCTGTGCCTTGCTCAGATTCGCTTGCCCAGCTTTCAATTCCTGCAGGGACGCACATTTTGCGATTGATTTGCATTAGCCGGACTTCCACATCGCAAGCCTCAAGTTGCTTCTGGATGTCGTCGATATGGCTGAGCATCTCAGGATCCACCTTACTTGTTTGGCATTGAAATGAATCAGATTCATGCCAATTCCAGCCAAAGTTGCGTCCTCTTCTGAGAGCATGCCCTTCAGCCACAATACAGTGGGAGTGGAACAAAAGAAAGCTTTCCAAAATCAAACATGCAAGCAATGTTCACGGCACGATCGAACAAATCTCCATATTTGTGCCATTGGGACGCGTGATGGGCAGCCTTTTTTCGTTCCTGCTTCTTTCGTTCTACGTGTGCTCTGTGATTGAAGTGTCTCTCTATGTAGTGCATGCGCGTCCCTGTCTCCGTTTCTAACAACTACGAGAAATATATATATATATATATACATATATATATGTGTGTATATATATATATATATATGTATGTATATATATATATATATACAATCATATGTTTGCCTCGGCCCCCAGGGCCGGGAAGCGGTCAAACCCCTTCAGAACTTCTCCGCCGACCCACCCCATGTCGTGCAGCCAACATCCCTGCTACAGCCGCCTCCAGGCCGCCTGAAGCGATCTCCGGTCACATCCCCGAGAAACTCCTGTCCAGAGACCTTTCCAATCCGTAGAAGCCAAACTCCCCTCTACAAACCTGTCCAATCCCCTTGGACCCTGGTCCAACTCCGGCCAAATCCTTCCAAAAACCGGCACAATATTCCCGCCCTTAACCAGTCAAATTCAGCTTCGCTTGGCCCAAGCTCACTGCTGCAGCTCTCGTGCTGGTCCTTGAAGCCATGGAAAAATACGTAGACATGCACCCACCCTCTACCTTGGAAACCAGCTCACGCAAACACAAGACTTCAAGACAAACCAAAGCACGGTGAATACCTCAAAGCCAGCCAAAAGCAGACTGGCCGAGGCGGGTTACAATACATAGCTGCTGTACGTATATATATATATATATGTATATATATATATATATATGTATGCAGAACTACACACGATGCCAGGCCTTGCCGATTCTTTGTGTTGTCTAATGCGGGCGGTTCCGTTCAATTGAACACGCCATTCCTGGAGGGTGGCTAGACGGTATCAAACAAAGGGTAGAATGCCTGCAACAGTTTGCGGCCATTTTGGGCAGATGCGACAGGTTGATGTGATTTTGCACAAGCATGTTTTACTCCTGCTACACTTCAACTGATGTGGCATGTTGCGGCCAGCTCCGCGTGTGCGACGCAACATGGTGCCTGCATCATCTTGCAGTATTTTGCATTGCCTTTGACACTTAAGCCACCCCTGAATTCCTACGGTCCTACGCCCCTCTCAAACATTATCGGAAGCCCTGGCGGTCAGGGTCAGATATGCGGGAAGCCTTTGCGAGAAGCACAGCGCTCCAGAGCTGATTCCTGATTCGTAAGGCGGATCACGCAAACGTGGAATGCTTTCATGTGATCTTGTTGAAGAATCCGCTACTCATTTTCACTTGTTTGGTGGTCTTCCATTTCAACGCCTGGGCTGAGCGGTCCTGCAACGATCTCCCTATTGTAAGTGGCTCTCAGAGTGAAAACTTCGCACGTGTGAAGTATGCTGGCAGCAATGGAGGAAGGACATTCAAGAACCAAGATTGACGACTACAGGGGCATTCTCAAAAAACAACAACTGCATACTTCTATGTGCAAATTTGTACAACCACCTTCCCAGCAGAGGTGCGCACGTGCTTGCGATAGAGCTAGGCTCACAGTACTAGAATGCACGCTTGCCTTGTTGGACCCACACATTTGTGTCTTCTCTTGAAGTGCCTCTCTTGACCCTGCGGCTTCTTGTTCTCAATTTCCTTTGAGCCATTTCTTTTGCAAAGCAAGATTCAGCATTGTTTCCAGTCACACTGTCGCAACATTGCTCACAAGGCACAATGTCAACTCACATCAAAAACATATACAGAAATGCCTTGATCTTCGCATATCTTTCTTCTAGGTCTTCGTAACCTGGCACCCAGCCATCCAACTGAGAAGTGCTTTCAATGTCCTACAAGCCAGCAGCAGGGCAAGGCGCACGCCACTCAATCAAGTTCATGTCTTGCTGCAAACACCATGCCAGTTTGTGCTAGGTTCTGCAGCTGCCAAGACCATGCCATAAGGCACCAGTCCTGGGCGTGGCACAACTTATAATCTAGACTCCATTCTCTGAGTTGCGGCCTCCATGGAAACTTGGCCTTAGCAATAAACTGAGGCAGCAAAAACACACACCCACACAACACATACGCACGTGTGCCCTGCGAGGCATAAGACACCAGGCAAAAGCATTGCACCCAGAGCAAAGGCAGGATGTCTGCGGCACATGGCTGCAACCATGGCTCTCGTCAATGTATTGTCGTTGACATATGCCGCACAGGCTGCAAAGTGCGTGGATTTGCTCAACAATACGTAGAGTATTGCACAAACCCGTGCAAGCACTGCAATGGATGTGAATGTATGCCACGCAAGCCTGATTTCTTGTCATTTATCAGCCCAGTGCTGAGAGGGATTGTCATCTGTGATCTTTAATGTCCCCCTTGACACAAATTCTTGCCGAGCTCTAGGATCTTTGTAGACATTTAATCATGAACACTGCCAATGAAAGGTTGCTTTTTCCGGCATACGTGCGCTGTGTGCGATCTTTTGTCCTCATGTCCAGGCCACTGCGGACACCTGAAGGCAAGTCGGACCAGCTACAAACAGCGGGATTTACAAGCATGACATTTTTTCAAGTGGCTGGCATTACTCGTTTTTTTGCAGTGCTTTTCATCTTGCAGTACTTGAAAAGTACTCACACGGCTTGTTCAGAAGATTTGCTGCATGCCATGCAGCACCCCCGACAAGCCAAGCAGGCATTTCCACACCAGCTTGGCAGTATTGAATGGCCATTGACACTCTACAAACCAGCTTCTTTTGAGTGCCCTCGGTTCATTCTTTTGGGTGTATGCCCCATTTTGAAAAATAAGGTCACTGAATTCTAAATGAACAAGGTCACTTAAGCCATTTAAAGGGCACTTAGACCCTCAGGGTTGCCCTCCCCAGCAAATCCCTCCACCCAGCAGTCCAGGCAAATCTAGCCGCAGCGACACGCGAATGACACTCACGCAGGGGGAACTGACACTAGCAAAAGTGACCTTTTCAAGGGGTAAGTGACCTTGATTCGCACCCTTACTGACACTGAAATGACACGCTTTGACACATGTTCGGGCCATTCCGGGTCGGCCCCAATCAAATGTGGCAGTTGTCACACTTCGACACAGGTAGCTGTTTGATTTCAACAGGATCCCAACTCCATCAAGCCAAGGGCACTTAGCAAACGAATCAAAGGGGCACTTAGGGCACTGACACGGCCTTAAGTGGCCTCGATTCAAAAACACATCAAGTGACAATGATAGAAGGGCACTACAAATATGCTTGGAATACAAGTTTCTGATTCAGGCACATTATTATGGCTTTAGGCTTTCGGGACCTTTCAAATCTATATAGTTCTTGCTGCAGTCAGGACGCCACAGAGCTGGATACGTCGAACTGTACTTTGCAGAACGACTTCACCTGCAACTATCTGCTTCAGGCTCTCCAGACAGAACAGAACGGGCCGGCCTTTTGGGGCAACAAGCCAAAGTCAAGCTCGTAACGATATCGATATGCCTAAAATAACACGCAGGAAGCACACGGTCAAAACAACACCCTGAAAGCTGAGGAGCCTTCCAGCTCAATGTCAGAACTCGAGCCAGGTACACAAAATCACACCATCCAAGACAGCCGAGAGACTCGAATCAGCTGCTGCACGTGGCATCGCCTGCGCAGTGCGTCAATGCGGGCTGCATGTATGTTTATGTTCGTATGCAGGCACGCAAGAAACAATTCGCGCGGTCACCCCTTCCTCCAACCCCCCCGGCTCCATGTCGCGCGGCCAAAATCTCTGCTCCAGCTGCCTCCAGTCCGCCTGAAGTGAGCCTGGAAGCAGCCGGCCTCCAGGGCCGGGAGGTCAGATCCCTTCAACTTCAGGCAGATCCAAACTGGTCAAATCCCCTTCTAGAAGCCCAACTTCCCATCTAGCTCCGGTCAAATCTCGCTGGAAGCCGGTCAACTTCCTCCCCTCCACCACTCCAGTCAAATCCCCCTAGAAACCGGCCAAATTCCCGTTAAAGCAAATGCCTTAACCCCCAAAAAAAAAGAAGGTAGATTCGCTTCTAGAAGCCCGTCAAATCCCCTCTGAAAACAGGTCCAACTCCCATCAACTCTCTCTAGAAACCGTCAAAATCCAAAAAAAAGCCGTCCAATACCCCAGAAATTTGGATCTGCGCTTGGCCCACCGTTCTGTAGCTCTCTGCGGCTCTCGGCCTGGCCCTTGAAGCCACTTGGAAACCAGCTCACGCATTTCGGCGCCGACACACTCACTTTAATAACATCACTTCAAGGCAAGCTGAAGCACAGTATATACCTCAAAGCCAGCCAAAAGCGGACTGGCCGAGGCGGGCAACGCGAAGCGTTTACAATATATGGATATATATATATATATGTATGTATATATGTATATATATATATGTATATATATATATATGTATACGTGTATATTTATGTGTATATATATATATATGTGGTATCCCGCCGGAAGACTCAGGTTCTTGTAACATGCGCTGTCCAGCTTCTGGAAGCTATGCTCGAAAATGCACATTTTCCTATTTTTCTAACATCAGTACTTAGTGCAATCCAGGAAGTGCACTCCAGGATGTGCCAGCACATCCTGGATTCAGGATTGAAGATTCTCTTACAACTCTTTCTGTGAATGTTCAAATCTGTACTTAGGGCAATCCAGAATGTGCTAGTACGTGCTAGGACATGTTTATTAGTTTGTCCTATAGCGTGGATTTGAAGATTTCCAGACAAAGTGTCTGAGAATCTTAAATATTTAATCTTCAATCCAGGACTTGCTAGCGCATCCTGCAAGTACTGATTTGAAGAATCCCAGAAAGAGTTGTCAGAGAACCTTCAATCTTCAAGCTTCAATCCAAGATGCGCTAGCACGTCCTGGGTTGCCCAAGTATGGATTTGAAGAATCCAAAAAAGGCAGGCGAGGAGCGCGTTCCAAGAGTCAACTTGTGGATGTGCACCGCCTGCATTTTGCCAGGGAGAACCATGTGTTTTAAACCGCTTTACAGCTTTTTGGGGACTTGAGGGCTTGCCAGGGTGGACGATTCTCAAAAAAATAACATCTGGGAGTCTTCAATCTTCAATAGAAAACCTTCAAGAGTCTAGAAAAACTGTCAAGGTTTTTTGGGGCCAATATTGAGGATATTCTAGAACAATGTCTGCGGAATCTTGAAAAGTTGGCCTTCGATCCGGGGCAATGTGATCCGAGCGAATGCTGACAACCTCGTTTTGAAAAGAATTTTCTGTTGTTGGTTTGGCTCAGTTCTTGCTTGGTTGAAAACAAATGGAGTTCGATAAGGACAATAACCCTTATGAAATTGAGCTTGATTCCAACTGTAACTGGCCATGACAATAGCTGTATCGATCTTTGAGACGCATAAGAAACTGCAACCGGTTGAAGTTGAATTTGGTTTTAACTCGAAATCATTTCAAATCTGATGTCCTTCCTATCTTTGATTTTCAACAGTTGTTATCGACAATGATTGAATCGTAATAGACAAGTAACACACAGCTGAGATTTAACCACGCTATTGCACCACGCAAGGACATGAAGCCCTTTTGCATTTGATTTGGATGTCAGTTGCAAGTTCCTTTCCACCAAGTGGATGATTTGCAGAATTTCCTTGCAAAGCAAGAAAAATAAAACAGCATCATAGAGCTGTTGCAGGCACAATGAAGCTGCCAAAGCATATTTCGCGGGCTACTCTTGTAATGAAAAGTTGTGCTTTCTGAGCTGGGGCTGCCAAAGTGCACTTCGCATACCCCAACGTGACTTTAAGTGCACTTCGCGCACGCCAAGGCGACTTTCGAGCTGTTTAACTAGGAACTCTTTTCAAAGTTGAGCTTAGCTTGAGCTCGGTTGGACTTTGCATGGAGTTGCAAGTCCTGTCAAGTCAGTTGTCTGGCTAAAACCCTGAGTTCTGACCAGAAAACTGAGTATTTCAAGTGGGCTAACGTATTTATACATATATATATATATGTGCAAGGAAAGGCTCCTGAAAGCATCGAGCCCCGGGCTGAGTTGGAGTAAAAGGCTCCGCTTGATCCAACCCCTGGCAGCAAATTGGGTGACATGCTAGTTTCTCTCCGTAAACACAAACCACTAGTCCCAAAACACACTCTGCTTCCCCTGCGCTCACCTCCAGCAGCTCAAAGACCCTGCGCATAGCATAGCGAGCTTCTGGGAAACCTGGTACGCACATGGCAGAATCACAAAGCGGACCTTTTGGCGAATGGCAAAACTGTGCTCCACTTGCCTTGCTCGGGTTCATCGTCTGGAAGTTCCTGTTTCCTGCAAAGAAAAGCAGTTTGCAAGCCTCGGGGGTTGCAAAATTCCTAGTGGCTACAACGGCGTTTGCATGCAACCTTTTAGCGCCGGACAAATCTTTCGCGCGATCAAGTGCGTCCAACTCGATCAAGCACCAAGAGGCCTGATGCGTTGCACCCAAAAGACATGACATCAGTCCAAGCAAAATTGAATGGGTCATCAGTGTGGGCCTGTTTGGCTTACCGTGCAGGTGTTGGCGATACATGCCAACTACAGACCAGGCGTGGGGAGTTATGTGTTCAAAAAAAGCAAATTAAAGGCATATACAAACGGATCTCAGCGAGCCTGTGTCAGTGGATGCACTGCCTTTGGAAGATTGCCGAAGAAGCGGTGGAAAAGTATGGCCTCGACTTGGTTGTCGAATTGCTATGGGGAGATACCAAAACTGGCCCAGCGATTGAGACGCTGGTCAAGGCTTCCCTGGTCTGCACCGCTTCTTTTTCCGACTGACTTCCTCTTACTTCAGCTGCCCGGAGAGCAGCTTGATCTCTTCATTATCAATGCACAACAGTTCACAGTCCAGTGGCAAACTGCTGGAGCGTCTCTTCACCTGGGGCTCGCAGCACAACAGCTGACCACTTGCGTATCTTCAGAACTTGGATCAGTATGAGGCTGGATTTAGGCAGCCTGCCGTTTGCTCCCACTGAGATCCATAATGCGGAAACACGGCACCAGATATTAAATTCAGCCCATCCTTAGTTTGTTGGCGACACTGTCTGCAAGGACAGCCCTATTCAAACGTCTGCGCAACCTGCCTTCCGTGCAAGCCAAGCATCTAAAGAGCTTTCGCGAGACTCGGCAGGAATCACTTCTGGGTCGTCCCAACCCTTCCAGTAGGCAGTGTTACATGTACGACCAGCAAGGATGGCGCCAGCTGAAATGCCAAGGTACCTTGGCTTTGAAGTGGCAAAGGTAGGTGCTGAAAGCTCTTCTCGCGTGATTATGCATGCATGCAAACAAGTCGATCAACATTTGAAATGATGGCACGGTTATACAGCACATCACAAACAACAAATACACACTGTTACATGAAGCTGAAGCTGCGCAAAGGGCGTGTCAGACCGAACATTTCGGAGAGCCCTTCCAAGGCACGCCTTCTTCCTGCCAGGGCAAGAACGTGCGCTATGGGCTTCTGCTTCTTGCGAACTCAAACTCGAACAACGTGGCAATGCGCCAAAGCACGAACTAGAGCAAGTGAAGATTGGTAGGTTGACAGCTGCAGCGCGGGCCCATGCTGACCACGGGAACAATTGCAGGCAAGCTTCGCGTGAAACCACAGCCTGAATTCTCTCATTGTCACAGGACCATGCGTGCTTGCGCAGGAAATGCACTTGTACAATCAAGCAACTACGAAGCCGTTCTTTTGTGTGATTGCCAATCGGTATGTATGCAAACCCTGTCAGTATGCGGTCTGAGGCAAACGATAGCCTGCAATTAATGCGCGCATGTTTTGTGGAATCATTGCAAAGTGCTCTTTTTCCGGTAAAATGTTAACCTTATCCCACAACAAGATACACGAGAGGACAGGCTCATAGCAAGAGACATGAGAGCACATGTCGAACGCACATGCAGAGCAAGATGCACGAAAGCCTATGCATAGCAAGAGACATGAAAGCACACGCCGAGCGCACATACAGAGCAAAACGCTCGAGAGCCCGCGCATAGCAAGAGACACGAGACTACACGTCGAGCGCACATGCAAAGCAAGATGCACGAGAGCCCATGCAATAAACACGACAGCATAGGTCGAGCGCGCAGGCATGCGGAGCAAGATGCGCGAGAGCCCGCGTGTAGCAAGAAACTTGAGACCTCACGTTGAGCCCGCACGCAAAGCAAATTGCACGAGATAACGAGCGCTGCAAGCACACTCGCTTGAGCACACGTGCGGGAGCAAACTTGAACGGAGATCAAAATTGCTCTTTTAAGGCGGCGCATTGGTGTGGTCTAGATTCAAACGCTCAACGCATAGTCCATTTTTGCGATTCCCACGCAATCTCTGCAGTGATCGCCGTTGTCGCTCGTGTGTGGATCAGCCTGGCGATGCAGAGCAAGATGCGCAAGAGCAAGAGACACGAAAGCCCACGCGAGCAAACACATACCAGCACACTGGCACGAATGAACTCATGCGAGCGCTCGCTCTACAAACTTGCACACGCATTCGCACGTGCCCACTTGCGTGAGATAACTTGCAAGGGAGACTTGCAAAGGTTCTTTGGAGGCGGCGAGGTGGGGCCAAACCCCTTTCCGTGGATTGCCGTGGACGATGCCCAACAACTGCGGGTTTTTTCTACGTTTTGCGGCGCTTGCGCGCGCGATCCTCTGCTGGAATCGACGGTTGATGTCGACAAACTGAGAATGTTTTCTACTTTTGACTTGCTAGCCACTTTTTCCAGTCTTTGACTTGCACGCGCGACCTTCGGGATTGGCGTCTTCAATGTCACAGAGGAAATTATCACTTTTCTACTTTTCGACTTGCCCGCGCAACCCGCTCCGGGGGATTGGCGTTGCCCATGTCAAGCAAGCGAGGGCTGCTTCCACTTTTTGCGGCGCGCGCGGGTGGTCGCGATCTCTGCGCGCGTGTGCAAAAACTGAAGTGCTTTGCAACTTTTGGCGGTGCTTGCGTGGAGAACGTCCCTTTGCGTTGAGAACGACGCACGCAAAGACCATGCGCAAAGCAGCTTGGAGAGACATGGTTGCGCAGAGAGCTTACGCAGAGAAATTTGTCGCTTGCTTTGCGTGCAAGTTCGCTCTGCAAGCTTGTTTGAGTCAGTTTCTCAGCAAGTTTCTCTGAGCAAGTGTGTCTCAGCAAGTTTCTCAAGTTATCTGAGCAAATTTCTCTGAGCAAGTTTCTCTCCCCAAGCTCGCGGCTCAAATTTCTCTTCTCCAAGCTCCAAGTTGTTTTGCGCAAGCTTCTCTGAGCAACTTCTCAGCACAAACTTCTGTCCTGCTCAAGCGCAAGTAATCAATGCAAGTTCTCTGGGCGAGCTGCCCGTGCATGTTTCTCTGCGAGCGCAAGTGCTCTGTGCCCCCGTTCTTCTAGTTATTTGTCATTTTGTTTTCTTTAATTATTATTTTGGATAGGCAAAGTGTTTCTGCTCCTTGCAAGGGGAGCTCCCGCAAATGCCGATTCCCTAAGTGGGATTCCGAAAAGCGGAGCCGAGTCCCGCATCCCACAAAATTGGGATTGGGATGCGTGAATGTGGAAATGAGATTCGCAAACCCCCAATCCCCAAATTCAGCGACCCCCGGATCGCCACTCTTGCAAGCAGTCCGCGACAGAGATGTTTCCGACGCTATTGAAAGCAGCGGCTTGTGAACCTGATGGACTGAGATGACGTTTGCTGCACGCCCAAACAAGTACCACGGTCTCTTCGATTCAAACATTGCAGCAAAAATACGCAAGCCCTCGCGGCGCACTAACTTGTTGTTTGTTGATACCCTTGTAAGCAGGAGGCGCGGCTTAACTGCCAATGCTACTGGCGCTACCGCTGCTATCCTCCGAAAGATCAGCGCCTGTGGAGCTGCCAAAAGAGTAGCCGACGGTGAGGGGCTTGCGATATCGATTCGGCATTGTCAGGGCTTCCCTTCAGGGCCCTCAGTGCTACACCAGCCCCCTGCTCATGACGTCAGGGCCCATCACGCAACTGCTGGGACCACACTCTCATGATAGTTGTACTGGTGGTGCAATGCGCCATTCCCAGCCAACACTACAAACACTACAAACACTACGCTCATTCTTCCAGGCAAGTCGACGCTGCCATCCATGACCGGGTCGTGTGACTCTTAGTGCTGTGTAGCCCAAATGGCTACCACTTTCCCAGCGGCATCAAGTCAAGTTGGCGGTAGCATTTTTGAGTGAGTACCCCGTTGATGTGGTTTCTGGCTTGAACCTGCCTACTGAAGGACCTCATATTCCGAACACACGACTCTGATTGAACTTCTTGCCGAAGAGCCAAAACGTGTTCCCGCCGTCCACGACAAGAAGTCCACGGCCATCGGCGCCCAAGGCTGACTTCAGCTTGGCTGTCAACTTCGCAGCGCCTTCCAAACACAAGTTGTACATGGGCAAATACGGGAAGGAACAGCTTGGACGTATTGCGCGTGTATCTCACAGAGGGAGCATGGGTCTTTTGAGGGGCTCCCCGCTTCAATTAAGCAATTTCTTTGGCGCTGGGATTTGCTTCCCAGGATCTCCGTCACTCAGCGCCTCCATCCCCATCATCGTGAACGTCCTGCGCTGTCATCTGGCATACACTAGCGTGCTGGCTTTGATGACACACATAGGCAACGCAGGGCTTGCCGCAATAACAACTCAAGCCACTCCTCCAAGAAGATGTGCTCCACTGATGAAGCTGAGAAGGATTGCCCCAGGATCTTGCACTTGTGCCGAGCTTCGTAGCGCCGTTTTTTTCGCTGCTCCTTTAATGGACGATCCGAGTCTCTGCGTGGAGCCGTCTTGGCAGTACCAACATAAGCCAGTCTCAGTCCAGAGTCCAGGCTCAGTCGTTGACAAATGTTCGTCGAATTGGATGGTTGAATTCGTGATGCCAGCAGTGTCGGTATAGAAGCTGCGGAATCCGCACATCTCCGCGCAACTGTGACGTGCCTTCTGTTTGGCAAGCGTGGCGCCACGAAAGTAGGCGCCCATGCTGCTATAGAATAGTGTGCAATTGGCAAGAGAAGTGAGCTGAGCCACCTCACAGGCTTGCAGAAGCTTGCTCTGCAAACGAATTCGCATGTGGTTTGACACCACGCACACTAGTTGCAGCTTTGCAGTGACAACTGAGGACACCGCAAACTCCTGTAGGGAGGCAGCTTGCGATGCAACATTGACTCCAATTTGCCATAAGAAAGCATCTGTTTGTAGCACACTCTGACTACCGGTTGACAACTCGGTTGCGTGGCTAATTTTTGAAGCTTAACCAGGGACATGACTGCAAATTTGCTCGGCAGTTAAACACTGTTGAATGAATTGTAAACAATTTGATGCTGCATTGTAGGCCTCGCAACTGTGAAGTCTGAACCAGAGCAGCTGCAAGTACATGACATAGAATTGTGACTCACAGGCATACAGCAGCTAATTTTCAGTGACGTGGAAATGCACAACTGCAATTCATGCAGTCATTTCTCCTTCAGTTCATGCCATGGTTTCAAGCACTTGATAGGGGGTGGGTAGAAAGCCCTTCTTCTGCTACAACGAAAAGTCCAAAAAATTAAGGACGGCTGAGCTTCGAGCCAAGAGCGCCTCATGTCCTCAGCGTCATGTGAGCATCATAGGCATCTGAATGTGAACTTGCTTGCAGCATTGGTCACACGCTTGACATTCTGAGCCAGGCTCGGAAGGTACTGCGCCTAAGGGCATCCAGGACCTGCGCCACCGCTTTCGGCTCCCAAGCCTTGCGCCAGCAACCGACATGATGGCGCATGTGTGGCCTTATTGGTCTCTTGACTCCAAAGCAAGTGTTCTTGACGTTTTCTTCAAGGCTCTTGAGCTGCGAGCATTTCCCCACAGCACCGCCACTGCAGCCAACTTTCAACCAACCCCTCTGAAGGAAAAGGAATACCGAATCTGATCAATCCGGCATACCTGCAATGAGAAACGATTGTGATGTTCCTCGTGTTGCTTTCGTGTTGGGCCGGGTTTGATGTTTGTGGCGTTTTGCCGCTGACCGCCTTCGGAGACATAGGATCCGGGGAAGAGTGTCTGTGTATGTGTGTTTTTGAGCGATTGACAAATCCGCCGACCCCCTTCTCCAAAGGGGAGGCGCATGGGAAGGATTTGTCTTTGTCCTTGTCTTAGTGATGATTATCATCACCACTGATGTTGGGTGATGGTTCACAGCATCCGGATCATCATCAGAACCGTGGCGCTCTTCTTTTCATATACGTTTCAAGTGTGCGTTAGACCCGACTGGAAATGCAGAGGATGTGTTGTCATGAATGTGATAACTTCTGCTGATGCTGGGGATGCATAGTGATGACGTTAACTTCTGGTGATGCTGAGGATGCGTAGTGATGATGACGCTGATGAACATGACGATGCAAATGATGATGATGATGAAGATGATGATGATGGTCATGATGATGAAAATGATGATGGTGGTGTTCATCATCATCATCATCAATCATGTTCAGCATCATCATTTTATTCATCATCATGTTCATCATCATCATCATCATCATTTTCGTCATTATGTTCATCATCATCATGATCATCCTGCTGATGATCATGACGCATCCTCAGCATCAGCAGCAGCAGTTCTCACCGTCATCATGTTCATCATCAGTGGCGCTCTTCTTTTTCATGCACGTTTCAAGTGTGCCGTTTGACCCGACTGGCAATGCAGAGGATGCGTGCTTAGTGATGACATTAACTGATGGTGATGCTAAGGATGCGTAGTGATTAGTATCCGGATGATGATGATGATGATGGTGAACATGATGACGAAAATGATGATGATGGTGGTGATGGACATGATGATGAAAATGGTGATGATGATAATGAACATGATGATGATGAGCATGATGATGAACATGATGATGGTGGTGTTCACCATCATCATCATCATGTTCATCATCATCATTTTCATCATCATTTTCATGTGCGCCGTTAGACCTGACTTGAGACGCAGGGGATGCGTAGTCATGATTGTCATAATAACTGCTATAGTTCATGATTGCATTTTGAGGTGTTCCAGACATGACATCCTGGTTCGACCGACACTTTCAGGCGCGCTTTTTCGAATGGCTCTCGCTGTTCTGTCGCCGCTCAGGGCTGTCCCGCCGCGGCCTTGCATCTTTTGCAAGTCCACGATGGGAGCCTGCTTCGCATGTGCTTCCCGCCCGCGGGGGCGCTCTTGACCACAGGGGCAGGGAGGATATCGGCACTTCGCGCAGATGTATGGCTTCTGCTTCGGCTCCAGCGGCCTTTCCTTGCACATTGTGCACTCAGGGAAATCGCAAGCTGGACATTTCCTCGCCTGGCCAGGCTGTACGCACTTGCTGGCTTCGTAACTCTGCATGCCGTGCACTGGACCCAAGCCTGACCTGGCTTCAGCTCCTCACTCTGACAAAGCCCACACACTGCCAAGTGTAAGAGATTGTCTGCCTCCAGTTGCTTGAGCTTCGCTGTGTCGAAGTGCCGCGGCGCCTTGTGCATTGCGCAAGGCCCATAGCATTTGTGCTCCTTCTGTTGCCATGCTGCCTGCGTCCGTTTGGGCGCACTTCTTGTGCACACACTGCAGACTGCCCGCCGCTTCAGATCCTTTTGCTTCTTTAAGACCCGCGCAAGCGGAAACTTGCTCAAGGGCTTCTCTGTTGCACAGGTGCGGCACTGCAGCGCCTTCTTGGCGCAGGAGCTGCAAAGCTGTCCAGACTTGCTTCCTTGGCAGAAGGCACAGGCAGCGCCTGCATCAGGAGCTGCTGGCTCTGGCTGTGGTGGCTTCCCTTCCGTGGCATACAATGCCTTGCGTGCTTGCGCGCATGCGTGCGTGCTTTCGTGCGTGCGTGAGTGCGTGCGCCTGCGTGCGTGCGTGTGAGAGAGCGCGCGCGCCGCGTGTGTGTGTGCGTGCGTGCGTGCGTGCGGGCATGCGTGGGTGGGTGGGTGGGTGGGAAAGTGTGCGTGTGTGCGGGGTGCTTGCGTGACGCGCGAGTGCGTGCGCGCGCGTGTGTGTGCGTGAGCGGGTGGGTGTGTGTTGTGCGTGAGTCTGGTGTGTGTGTGTGTGTGCCTGTGTGTGGGTGCGTGCGTGGGTGGGTGTGCGTGCGTGAGCGCGCGTGCGTGCCCGCGTGTGTGCTTGTGCGCGCGTGCCTGCGTGCGTGCGGGCGGGCGGGCGGTGAAGGGGATATGGCAAAATGACGGGAAATAGCTAGAAAATAGATGGGAAACGTGGAAGATGGATGGAAAACTGAGGGAAGATGTTTGGAAAATGGATGTGTGTATGTGTGCAAGTAACCTGCTTTGCCGTCCTTGCAAGAGCTGTCAGTTCGCGAGGCTGCCGCGGCCGGTTGTGCGCCAGCAACGTAAATCCCCCGAAGGGGGCGAAGAGGCTGTGTAGATCCCTCCCACCCGCTGGGGAGGGTTTACCCCTCCCCTTACCCCTCCCCACAGGGGTGCCCCCCTGTGCCGCCGACCCGGCAGGTTCAAGAAACACAATTCGTTTTGCGCAAACACTGGAAAACACTGTGCTTTTCTACGTTTTTGACGGCTGGAAAGGCGCAAAATGTGGAAACCTGCTTAACAGTGAGGCTATACTGCTCCCCATCTAAGCTTGGCTTTGGGCATGGTTTTCGCTCAAGACATGAGCAAAACACTGTGTTTTTGACACTTTCGCGTGGGCGCAAGGCCTCGGAAAGCGTGAAAAACATAAGCTTTTGCGGAAAGAGCTCAAGTCTGCGCAGCCTGCGCGTTACTACTGTGCACTACCGACCATCTTAGTAGATGTTTTTGCCACACGCTTATGGGCCTGCTCCCTTCCGCAAACGTGCCTCGCGCAAGTTGCCCCGTGCTTCGAACAGATTGCAGTAAACTGAGGCTGCCAGCGCGGCTGGTGGTGCGTCAGCAACGTAAATCCGGCCTGACCCGTGGTCGTGATACGCCAAAGGCCTAGGCTGGAGGCCTACCTTCAGGTATAAGGGGCGGCGCTACCTTCAGGTATTTACGTTGCTGACGCACCACCGGCCGCGCCGGTCCACACACTCACTCACTCACTCACTCACTCACTCACTCACTCACTCACTCACTCACTCACTCACTCACTCACTCACTCACTCACTCACCCACCCACCCACCCACCCACTCACTCTCTCACTCACTCACACTCACTCACTCACTCACTCACTCACTCACTCACTCACTCACTCACTCACTCACTCACTCACTCCACTCTTATGGGGATCAGTATAGCCTCACTGTTAAGCAGGTTTCCACATTTTGCACCTTTCCAGCCGTCAAAAACGTCGCAAAACTGGCGCAAGTTGGGGCCCATGCTCGGGGGGGGGGGTTACCCCAAGAGCCGAATTGTGTTTCTTGAGCCCACCGGCCCACTATGGGCCTCTTCGCCCCTTCGAAGGGCGCGGCCGGATTTACGTTGCTGACGCACCACCGGCCGCGCCGGCAGCCTCGGTTTACTGCAACTGCAATCTCTTCGAAGCACGGGGCAACTAGTGAAGCCTCACCAATAAGCAGGTGTCCGCAAAAAACTTATGCTTTTCACGCTTTCCGAGGCCTTGCGCCCACGCGAAAGTGTCAAAAACAGTGTTTTGCTCATGTCTTGCGCGAAAACCATGCCCAAAACCAAGCTTAGATGGGGAGCAGTATAGCCTCACTGTTAAGCAGGTTTCCACATTTTGCGCCTTTCCAGCCGTCAAAAACGTAGAAAAGCACAGTGTTTTCCAGTGTTTGCGGACGCTCTGACCCTGAGGCTTGCGACACACCGGCTGAGCGACGCTCTGACCGGCGCGGCGCTTGCACTCCTGGGCGGCAGCGATGTCAAACGCTACAACCTCCGTGCGCGGCGCCGGCCAGGAACCGAGAGCGTCGTTCACGGTGGTGTTGTCGGACTCCACGGCATATGGCTCCCAGGGCAAGCTTTGGATTCTGCAGACCCAGTCTTGCGGGAGCCTCACACCGTGGCTAGCATCGTGCGCGGCTGCAGCAAGGCCAACACCAGTTCGTGCAAAAGTGGGTGCTGGACGGAGGGCTAGAAGTTTGTACTTGAGACGCAGGTGGAGGTGGGATTGCGCCAGCCAGAAAGTCCGTGAGGGCCAGGGCAGGAGTTACCCTGCGCTGGAATTGGTTGCTGTCATCCTAGTCAAAGGAAGTTTAGAAGAAAAAGAGAGAGAGAGAGGTCAAACTACATGCTTCACTTTGCGCTGTATGTTCACTACCGCAGGCCTTGAGCTTACTACTCCGCATGAGTCAAAAGGTTGGCAGCTGCAGACTACATTGGTTGACTGTTTGTTTGAACACTACAGCACTTGCACTTGTAAGCAAAGTAACAACCAATTTTAACGTGGTAGCGGAGCTGAGATCCTAAACATAGGGGAGCTCCAGTAAGCAGTAAGTACTACAACAACAGAGCAACAGCAGCTACATGCCAAACTACTACGACATGTCAGGAGAAGCAGCATCAGCCTCAGCACAACAAACTACAGGAGCAGAGAACGGGCCAACAGCAGACACAGTAGGAGCCACAACTACGGGAGCAGGAACAGAACAAGACAACGACGTTCAGAGACTACATAGATACAAACTGCCACCACCCTTCTTCATTGGTGACTACTCCCAGTATGAAGAATGGCTGTTCAAGCTACAAGCATGCCTCGGCCTCATAGACCGAGACTTCGACCTGGTGCTACAACTAGCACAAGTGGCTACACGACAGATTGAGGACACAGACATCAGAACACACATACTCGACCCTACACAAGCAAGCAAAGCAGTAGTCCTCTCCAGAGATCTACACTACATCCTCATCAACATCTGTCAGGGAGCAGCAGCTACAGTAGTAAGGCAAAACCGCTACAACGCAAACGGATGTGAAACACTACGACTACTGCACAACAGGTTCAGCCTACCAGTAGGAACAAGGAGCGTTGGTTACCTTACCAAACTACCGGAACCTACATTCAACGAAGCGCAGTTTGAAGAACAATTTCTACAATGGGAATACGACATCAACCGCTACGAGAAAGACAATGGAACAGCACTACCAGATGGAATCAAAATAGCAATACTACTCAACAAAACCAAAGGAGCGCTGCAGCAACACCTCCAACTGCGAGCTGGACAGATCACGAACTACATCGAGATCAGAGCACTCATCCTGGACTACTACAAAACGATTTCAGCCTTCACTAGATCTACTTCAGCAGTAGGAACAAACTACTATGGAGGAACTGCACCAATGGATGTTGACAACATATGGAGGAAAGGAAGAAGCTACAAAGGCAAAGGAAAAGGAAAAGGCGGCTACAAAGGAAGCAAGAGCAAAGGCAAGTACAGGAGCAAAGGACACTACAAAGGATTCGACAAAGGCAGCAAAGGAAGCTACAACAAAGGAGGATACAACAAGAGCAAAGGAAAAGGCTACTCAGGATCCAAAGGATATGGATCAAGCAAAGGCTACAAAGGCCAAGGAAACTACAGCAAATCAAAAGGAAAAGGAAACAACAACTACACAACATGCCATCGATGTGGCAAGCCCGGCCAATGGGCACAAGACTGCAGAGTGCCAGTATGGCACATAGGAGAAGGAGAAGAACTACATCCACTAGAACAAGAACAAGCAGATCACGACAACAATGAAGAACTACCTCAGGATGTGAACGACACTTGGGACTGGTACTACGAAGGAGAAGAAGGACAACACGAGGTGGAGGAGAATTGGAACGACTACGACTATGACAACAGCTGGGATTGGAATGACAACAGCTATGAGGACACTGCAAACTACATTGGAGGCATCAACGAGTCACACCTCACAATTGGACACATCAGACAAGCAAACTCACGACTACACAAGCACAAATCCAAATCACTACTTGGCAAGAGAACAACACACACAACATCATGGAACGACCACAGCAAGAGCTTTCAACAATTCCTACAAGAAGACAACACACAGCCACACTTTGACATAGCAGCAGCAAGACAACCACAAAGGAAGAAGAAGATTGAGGACACTATCACACACTACATCATGTATTCCAACTTCAAGTCATACCACCACCTGTTGATCGACTCAGGAGCATCTACACATGTTTGCCCGAAGGACTACGCACCAGACCTACCACTACGACCTTGTGGAGAATCGGTTCCACAACTCTACACGGTTACAAACAAGAAGATTCCTGTCTACGGCATCAAGTACGTTCCCTACAAGCAGGACAACTTCAGGATCATGATACCCTACTACGTTTGTGATGTGAAGTATCCAATCCTCAGCGCATCAAGACTACTTGATAGAGGATATGGACTTGACTTCACTCCACGACACTGCACCATCACACATGGACAACACCAAGCACACCTTATAAGACACTCAGGACTTTTCTACCTACGAGCAGAGAAGATCGACATCCCTACAGGATTCGACATCTACCCAATGACTACAGACAATGGAAAATCCATTGCTGTGATTCAACCTACAGAGAGAGCAGTACAACAACAAGAACAAATCGCACCACTCACACACACAGACCAAGGACTACGACAGATCCTTGGTGGAAACACTGACTACTGGAAACTTGATGGTGACTACGCCATCAGAGTACACAAACGACCACGCAAAGCACTGTTCACACCACACAACAGTGGCTGCCCAATACCAGAAGGAGAACTTGATGATTGGAGACTAACCATCATCAACAGAGAAGGGCAAGAGCAAGAACAACTACAAGAGAACCCAACACAACTTTCCAAGCAAGAACTACAACGAAGACTAGAAGGTGACAACTGGACTGGAGAAACCAGATTCAGAAGAAAGATAACACCTACACGCAGGGCAACATCAAAGACCACACCAACAAGGCAGAGCTCACAACCACAACGGCTAATGGACACACCACCAACCAGATCAAAGACCCATGTACGAGCACCACAAAAGATATGGAGACCCAAAGCAGCACCTTCAACAAACCTTGACACCACACAACCAAAGGAGACAATACACAGACCACTCACAGCACAGGAGGACAACCAAGACTACTGGGAAAGACAAGGTGAACACTGGATACGACACCACACAACGCTTAGAACAACTCTCTTCACTCCAACAGATGGACCAGGACATCCACCAATCAACACACTTGAACCTTACAGAACTAACAACTTTGGAGAAGTTTCACAACGCAAAGATGACTGGACAGTCATGGGCAACGCAGCACTACCATTTCAATGGAAAGGAACAACAAGGTTCACCGTGAAGAAAGACTACGAGTACATCCAGGAGAACCACGATGAAGAACAACAACACGAGCATCAACCACAGCAGCCCACTCCACAACAAACAGCAGAACACAACCTTACACATCTACCATACAGAAACTGGTGTCCAATTTGCGTTCAAGGCAAAGGACGCCAAGACAACTACAAGAAACAACAATCACGACAACCTGTCATTCAAGTAGACTTTGCCTACATCAAGTCACAACAAGATCCAAAGACCACACCGGTACTGACAGCAGTTGATGTTACTACACAACTGTGTATGGCAGTGTTGGTTCCAGACAAAGCATCAATGATGGACTACATGGTCAACAACCTACAAGCATTCATCTTTGAGTGCGGAAGAACACAAGGCATACTACAAAGCGACAACGAGGACACACTCAACGCACTTCTAAAAGCTACAGCAGCAAAAGTAGGCACAATGAGTGTACGACATTCACCTTCCTACAGCAGCAACAGTCAAGGAAGCGTTGAGCGACTACATAGAACACTTCTCGGACAAATCCGCGTCGTCAAAGCCCAAGTTGAAAGCAACTACAGCATGACGATGTCCACAAAGCACTGTCTACTACCTTGGATAGTACGACATGCAGCATGGACGGTAAATCGCTACGTCATCCACTCAGACGGCTACACAAGCTTTGAACGCCGCTGGGGAAGAAACTACGAGCGAGCAATCTGCGAATTTGGCGAAACACTACTCTACCTTCCACCACAACACAAGAAACTTCCGAAAGCAGACCTACGGATGCAGAAATGCATCTGGCTCGGAAAAGTTTCCGAAACCGGAGAAAACTACGTCGCAACGGAATCAGGCGTACAAAAGGTACGAACAGTACGGAGACTACAACCAGACTTCAAATACGACCTCGCACTGTTGAACAAAGTTTCCGGCACACCATGGGCACCACGACGGAACACCTACAACCCTTCGTTCGCAACACTGTCGGATACGCAACTACAACCGTCAGAGAAAAGAAGGTCCACGCAAGATTTCGGACAACAAACGAACGCTACGGACGACATTGTTGCGGAACCCGCAACAAAACAACAACGCACTACACCACCTCCACGACTTCCGTCCACATCGACGTCAAGTTCACGACCACTACCGGATAGTCCTATGGCTACTTCACCAACCGGACGACAACATCCACCACTACCAGCACCACCTCGACAAACACTACGACGTTTAACTCCGGAAGAAGTATAATGCAACCAACTAAAGCACAGAAGATCTCAAAGGACACTACAATCAGATCAACGGAGCAAGCAACCAAAGAACCACCACCACTACGACAGAAAATCAACGCAGTGACACTTCCCAACGGCAAATCCATCACCCCCCACACAAACGACGACACCTCAGAAGACCAACCCATAATCTTCGACAACGAAGGTTACGACGAAACACAACTACTGGAAGGAATGAAACACGAGTCAAACCAAATGAAGCTACATGACGTCTACGACGAAGTAGATGCGTCTACCGTCGACGACAACGTCATCAGAGAAGCGATGCCTACAAGATGGGTACACAGAAAGAAAGGACAAGGAGTACGAAGCCGAATCGTTAGCAAAAGTCTGCTTTTGGAATTGTACTATAAAGAAACTAACCGTTAAGCCTCCCTCAAATATCCTGCTGACAGCAACTCAGGGTCACGTCTCGACCTATCAAATCGTCTAGACCATAGGGATCGTCGCCCATTCTACAGCCCCGCGACTAGGTGGACGTCTCTTACAGCTTTTTTTTTCTTCGAGAAACCCATAGCAAACAAGAGGGCTGCCCGGTTAACAAACGTATAGTCTACCTTTGGCCTCCTAAGTTCTTTTGTACCACTAACAGGACAAAATTCTGGCGACTATAGTATGCCATCTGGTTTGGATCCTACGCAAGTTCACCGAATGACATCGGCAAGGACTAACTGGCGGATGTTCTACATAAGCTCCAGCTTTGTTGTTTCTTTTTTTGTAGTCTATAGTCACAGAACCCTTCGTCTACAAAATTGTGAGACTGAGGCTCTGCTACATCATGGTCTACGTGGACGATCTACTAGTACTTGGAGACAAGACCGCAGTCGACTCCACTTTTGAGGCCGTCCAGAAGCAGGTACTACTCAAGCACATCGGCTACCTCGAACCTGGCAAACCACAACAGTTTCTTGGAAGAAACATCGACCACTTCGGCAACTACTGCAATCTTGGACTAAAGGACTCCTACATCGACAACATGATCGAGGAGTCTGGAATGAACAACTGCAACTCAGTAAACACTCCAGGAATTGCACACTACAAACCAACAATAGAAGATGAAGCACTACTTGACCACGAACAACACAAAAGGTACAGAAGAATTGTTGGCAAACTTCAATGGTTAGCATACACACGACCAGACATTGCATACTCCGCAAAAGAACTAGCACGAGACCTCGCAGCACCTACAGAACTTTCACAAAAGAGAGTCAAACATCTACTACGCTACTTGCACGGCACCAAGCACTACAAATTCACCATAGAACCAACAACAACACTCAGAGCAAACACCAACAACATCCTGGATCTCGACGTTCATGTCGATGCCGACTGGGCAGGATGCCCTACTACCAGGAAATCAACTTCAGGTTTCAACATCATCTTTTAGGAACAACAGTTGCATTTGGCAGCAGAACACAAGCTACAATAGCACTCAGCTCAGCAGAGTCTGAACTCTACGCCATTTGCACAGGAGTTAATGAGGGACTACACCTCAGAAACTTCCTACTTGAAACCAACATTTGCAGCAAGCTAAACCTACGCATCCACACAGACTCCACAGCAGGCAAGAGCATTGCTACACGACAAGGCACTAGCAAACGAGCAAAACACATCGACCTCAAATTCCTCTACACACAAGACCTCATCAAGCACGACATCATCAGAATCCTTAAGATCAACACACTCCACAACAGCGCAGATTTGTTTACCAAATACATCAGCAAAGAAACACTACACAGGCTCATCCAGAGCATTGGAATACGCATCTAGCACTACGAACGACCAGCACAGCAGTTTCACAACAACAACAACAACGACTTTGGACATTTCATGTATGTAAGTAGCTACATGTAACACGACACTTTTGGTATGTAAGTAACAGTAACTAC
Source organism: Effrenium voratum (assembly GCA_963377175.1). NCBI lineage: Eukaryota > Dinophyceae > Suessiales > Symbiodiniaceae > Effrenium > Effrenium voratum. The sequence goes on along the minus strand of CAUJNA010000499.1, from coordinate 80,061 downwards.
ATGTACTTTCACTTGCACTTTTGGCGGCTTGAGTCAACACTACAGTTGTTTGTTTTACATGTCTGCATTCGCCGACTGCCTGGTAGCAACTACTTAGGCTCATTTGTTTTGCCCCGTTTCACTACATTTTGCATTCCACTGCAGCCATGGCCGCTCCATCTACTGCAGATGCTACGATGGGAGATGCGCCTACACCCGACAGGGCGTCTACACCAGAGGTGGCGGTCACTACAGACTCCAGTGACCATGGAACTCCACCACCTCAAACCTACAACGACTTCAACTACCACTTCAACCATTCTACACCTGGCAACACCGTCTACTACAACCCGACCACAGTGATGGACCAACTACACATCACTGAGCACCAGACAACCACTGCACCACCACTGCCCAACAACATTCCCTACACGCAATTTTTCACTGCATTTACACTTGAAGAGTATCAACTACTCTCACAACAACAAGCTACTCCACTGGCACAACTGGACTACACACGACCCATTCACTGCATCCCTGGAGATCTTCGGACGCCACACTACAATTCCACACTGCTCAGCATTTCACTACCTGAAGCAGCCAACGTCCACTACTACCACACGACTTCACTCCACACTACAACTGGCGACAACACCAACTACGTCATCATCCAACTCCAGATTGAACAACCACTACTCCTGAGGTACCTCACTTCAGGACAATTTCTACACTTCACAAGGGACTACATCTCCTACATGATGTCGGTACAACACAACTACTACCTCCCGACTACAACACTGCCACAGACCATCTTCAAGGTGAACTACAACATGGCCACCTTCACTGACAACTACAGCCTCAGGAACAACTACGTTTGGAATTTCCACATGCCACTACTACTACCTGAACTACTCCACTACCTCTACAACAGAGACCAACTCCACGACTACCAACACAAAGCAATCACTACAATCCTCTGCAAAAGCATCCAATACTACGGATTCACACTACTCACAATGACCAACCTCACACAACACCACAAAGCACTACTACACCGCTTTCTACGGGACTACCAACAACACACGTCGTGTCCCGAGATTGACGATGAGCGACTACGGGGAGCTCCAAACTACATGACAAACTTTTTCACCACCAACTACTACGCGACCTTGGACAGTCGACTACAGAAGGTCCAAGACTACCGCACCCAGAACTGGGTACTACACTTTTGAGCTCCTGCTCTACTACAACGAGTGCCTGCCTTCACTACTTCCGTCCAGCGCCCTACATCGAGCTGGAACCTGAACAGCGTGAACTACTGAGCGCAGGTCACTACTTTTGCCAATACAGTAGAATTGATGAACAACAATGGTTTTCATCACTACTGTCAATCCACATTTTGCACTTCAGTTGAAAAGGTACTACAAAGACCTTTTAACTGAGGGGCCGTGTCAAACTACATGCTTCACTTTGCACTCTTGTTGCATGTATGTTCACTACCGCAGGCCTTGAGCTTACTACTCCGCATGAGTCAAAAGGTTGGCAGCTGCAGACTACATTGGTTGACTGTTTGTTTGAACACTACAGCACTTGCACTTGTAAGCAAAGTAACAACCAATTTTAACGGGAGGGATGGAGAGAGAGAGAGAGAGAGAGAGAGAGAGAGAGAGAGAGAGAGAGAGAGAGAGAGAGAGAGAGAGAGAGAGAGAGAGAGAGAGAGAGAGAGAGAGAGAGAGAGAGAGAGAGGAGAGGGAGAGAGAGAGAGAGAGAGAGAGAGAGAGAGAGAGAGAGAGAGAGAGAGAGAGAGAGGCCTAATTACAATCCCAATCCTACAATATCAGAAAGGGAGAAAGGGAGAAACAGAAAGGAGAGGGGTAGGGGGGGGAGGGAGAGAGCGAGAGAGAGGGAGTAGCAAAAGCAAAACGATGCCCTCGCGAGCTGACCCAGTCCGTTGGGGGATCGCTTCAGGAAAAGCCGTGCCCCTGTGCCGTGGGCGAATGGTCGGACTGGAGTTCTTGCGCCGGACATTGCCACGGCCGCATGCCCAGAGCGAGAGAGCGAGACCCAGGGGACCAATAGGCTTTTCGTTTGGGGGTTCCAGGCTGGTGTCCTTTTTTGGTTGGCTTGCTTTAAAAAAATAGAGGGCACTGGTTTACCTGGTTGGTAAATCATCTACCAGGGCCATCTATTTTCCAAAAGGGACACCTATGGGGACACCTGGTTTCTGATGATTCCCCTATAAATGCCAATAAACGTTCTGGTTTCCCATGGTTTCCAAGTGGTGCGAAATGGATTTAAACCATGGGAAACCACTAGTGGTTGGTATGGGGATGCATCATTCCAGAGTTTCTTAGGTAGTGCGAAATGGATTTCGCAGCCATCCACCGTACGTAACCTGGCGATATGGGCGTGGGCGAACATTGAATCACCAGGGGACGACAGGTTTTAGTATTTGTTTCCATGTACCGTTCCATTCTGGGTACCTATTTTTGACCCACACCCATATGTCGCCCCTCTGTGAGATGTCGCCTTCTTTCGGTCGCCAGGCCGCTCCGACCGCTCGGTGCGCACCCGGGAACTGCTGGAGCCTCTCCATGGAGGCACAACTCGCTCGTTGGAAGGGGTTGGTTTCCACGGGGGGGCGGTGGAACAAGCCCGTGTCTTCCAGTTGCTTAAGAGTATGTTTTGATTTTCCCCTGTTGGTTTTAAAGGGAATCTATCACTACTGGATTTGTTGGATGTTGTTCTTTATTTTTCCAGAGGGCTGAAGCAAATGGAGGTAATGGACAAGTGGTCATGTTGGAATGCCCTTCATTGCTTCATTTTATGGACAAGTGGTGATTCTGGAACGCCTTTCATTGGTACCACAGAAGCCGCTGCAATTCCCACACGCCTCTTTTTGCATTGACTCGATTGGGGCTCTGGGCAACATGTGAGCAACGGTCGACGTTTAGTGTCATGTACTATAGCGAATAAAATGACATGGGGTACACTCACCAAAAAGTAGCGTCACGAGGGACACAATGCATGTGGGTCATGACTCATGTATAATATGGGCTGTGTTCTTGTTTGTGGCTCGGTACCCTTTTCAGGTTGGCAGAAAGGGAAGCGAAAGCCAAAAACCGCTTCGCGCCAACTGGGTTGGTGGTTTAATTATACTAGTATTCATAGGGTTTCGTCAATCCCAGCTCGTCTCGAATATTCGAGGTTTAGTCATGTTTTCCTGATTGGTCTATGGTCCGGACTTACGGGCTCATGTAACAAACTCATGATCATGTTCACTTCAATATTCCGCATTCATGATTGATACAACTATAGTCTCTTCTGTAGAGTATGAGAAGAGTACTAAAATGTACCAACAAAGCATCGACAGCGGGCATCTTCAGGAGGGAACCGCCAAAAATGCATCCAAACCATGTTCTACTTACAGGGACGATTTGGTACGTGAGGTAAGTGGTTAGCAACCATGATTATAACCATGATTATAACCCATTCTATAGCGGACGTACGGCCATGATTAGTCGGAATTACCGTGGTAAGCTTACCGACCAGGACTTGGGGATTGCTTAATTGAGTTTGAGGAATTAAATGATGAGTGCAGATGTTTGTGTGTAAAGAGCAATTGGTGAGAGCCGGTTTTTTGCGGGTGACGCACTTTAACAGAAGTCTCCATTTCTGCAAATCATCAATCCGCACCACAAAGCAAGCAGAAGCTGAAGAGAGGCAAAGCTGAAGGATCCCGTCTTTGTGGGACCTCCTATCCATGGTTGTTGTTGGGAAACATTTTACATGTTTGCTTGATTATTGTGGTTCAGTGGTTGAAATCCCCACTTAACTGCTAAAATTCAATTTGTTGCTCCCCTTCCAACGTCAACCAAGTATCAATCAATCATGGGTTTGCTGGGTTGCCATTGCAGATCACGTGATAGGACCAGAAACGCGCGAGACTCCCCGTAGGACCTTGCGTGGAGGTGTTGCAGCAGGAGAAGGCTGCGCTGTTTGCTGTCAGCTCGAAGACGGACATGCACTGCCCTCCTGTGTGAACATGAATGCCCATGGGTCATAACCTATGGCTCCATTTTGGGGCGGACGAACAGCCACGTACCACCTATTTTGATGTTCACCAGGGGTACAGGATTTTGACCCACAGCCAAATCACTTTTTTGCAGGGTCAGTTTGACAACATGAGAGATGCTGGCTAAGGAGCTATAGTTGATGGTCATGAACCCTTTAGAATTTTAGACATCCAGCAGATGTATTGCGTTTCAGAAAAGATCCATGACCATGCCCCACTCGGAGTTTTGGACCGTCATGCGTTTCCATGAGGCGTGTGACTGCGGTGAACAGCCAGATGGGGACTTGGACACCATCTCGGCAGCAGCCAGGCACTGAGCGCTGAACGCATTCGAAAAAAAATCAAGCTTTCTGCGATACCGAACAAATTTATGCATGTGGATCGGGTGATAGATGTTTCAGGGTCAATTCCCAAGGCGCTAAAGTAGTCATGGGAGTCATGTTGGTATCACGGATTTTGGGTGATTGCTCATGGCGGCTCCGTGGCAAAGGGGCTTGAGGACTTCCCGAACGTAGAAATCGGTGCCTTAACAAACAAGATGTTGTTAAGGCTGCCCACATCAAGAGGATCAACCCCAAGAAATGCCGGCCTTTTCCCACGGTGGCAACTTGCAGGGCTTGGCATGTGAGCCACCTCATTGGGCAGTCCGGAAGTTCCAACCAGGTACGGTCACACTCTACATAGTTTGCTGAAGTGGGGGTTTGGAGGGTGGAGGGTTTGGGCCGTCCGCTTGAAAAGCCCCATTGTTCACTTTTGGAAAAATGGTAGGCTCCTTTGAAAGCCAAGTAAGTCATACGTAAGTCACAGGATATGTTTTTGGCCAATGGATCCTTGTTGGGGCGGGCCATGTATTTGTTTTTTGTTGCTGATTGGTAGATATCGGTTTTCTGAGGCCCCTATATCAGTTTCCCCTGGAGGTTCTCAAAGTGGTGAACCCCTGTTCGGTGGCTAAAGGGAAACCAACAGAAACATTCAGAATGTCCAATGGCCACCCAAAATAGCCCAAC